>JAOVYX010002440.1:0-40213 GCA_035668315.1 Drosera spatulata
GTATCCGTTTGAATACCTAAAGCAGAATTACTATGTCGGAATAATCCGATTTTTGTCAGAGTTCCATTATGGTTATGGAATCAAAGGATTCCAAGGTGCTTCATTGTATCATGTCAGTACTAGCTCCATCACTTGTGGTTTGTGTTCATTTATGTCTCTTTCGATGCTTTCATATGTGTCTCTTTTGATGTATACATGCCGTAGCAACTGGATATCTTGATCTTGTTATTTTGGGAGGAAGTTTGTGGATGAAATTTGATGGAATCAAACCAATTAAAGGTTGTACCATGTACACGAGTTGATTATGCTTTATGCAGAATCATCTTGTAGTATTATGATGTTGAAAGTTGTGGTTGTTAACATATGGTTCCACTCTATGTGGTATAAGTTTCGAAATTGTGACATGTTGTCTAAACATGTTGGCGCATAAAGCTAATTTTGCAAATGTGGGTGGTTCTAAGTCATTACCATTTGCTCACTTATAACTTCACAGATTCTCCTAGATATTTTTTTTCTTGCGTGGTTGTTTCCATTACTATCTTTTTGTTTTAGTTACTGTGTATTACCCGACTTTGCATCTGTTCTACAGAGACGATGTTCTTTCTGTGGCAGTTTTCTGGAAATTTAATTTGGGTAGATGAACTCTTGTAACTTATATGTTTCATTTCATATAGAGTTAATACTGAAGCTGCCCTATCAGCCGTAGTCGGGTACTGCTTTGTTGCAGGACATGGGGAATAGTGGATATGCTTATAGTTCATTTTGTTGTAGAGTAACCTGTATTTGCTGTCATGTACATATGAATTTGTAAAGTCGAAAGGATCATACAATGTAGGATGGCCATTCTATTGCAGTGGGAAAGGTAGGAAGAAAATGGAGGAAACTATCCAAGAACTGACTGTGCAGAGAGTGAGTCTTTCGAATTGAATATCGATTTGTTTTTGTTTTACTTTATATAATAGAATTGGATAACGAGGTTGAAATTTCACTGTCATATCAGTCATCTTTTCTCTGGATTGCTTTCTACAGAGCTTCGAGCAGTTTTAGGAGTCTTGGTTACGGAAAGTTGGGTCCGGCACAAGGTAAACGCAGCTCCGGCAACAGAGGTTGTGAGTTTTCTTCACTCTTGGGTTTTGTAAATGCTGCTTATTCTTTATGTTTATTCACGGCAATCAAAGAAGTGGGCTAGGGACATATTCTTGCCTTGGTAACAAGTAGATGGAAAATCATATGGTTTTTCCTGAGCTGCCTAGCAATTGATTCCTTTTGCTCCGTGTACAAACAATAACATCAGTAATATCGGTCTCTCTCCAATTCCATCTGCCTTTTTGCTTGATGCAGCTTGGAAATGTTGAGGCAAGATTACCGAGTTTGCTTCTGCTTCAGACGAGTGTTCAAGCGGACAATTGTGGAGCCGCCGGAGGATGTGAAGGACCTATTTAATCGCTATTCACAAAATGGGTTAATGGCAATGGATGAATTCCGTACATTTTTGGTGGAGCATCAGGGAGACGAAAAGGTCACCATAGAAGATGTACAAGACATTTATGCTAGCCTTAAAAATGCAATTTGGCCAAGGAGAGGTATTCCACTGATTGCTTTTTTCCGCTATCTTTTTGGGGATCTCAATCTTCCTCTGCCACCTCCCAAGGTAATTTCCTGCCGCATCAATCATGTGAATAATTATGTGTTCTCTTTCCATTTCTCAACTAAACGTGCATATTTTGAGTCTCGCAGGTGCATCAAGACATGAATGCTCCATTGGCCCATTATTTCTTGTACACAGGACACAATTCCTACTTGACAGGGAATCAGCTTGGCAGCGATAGCAGCGTTGTACCCATAATAAGAGCTTTGAAGAAGGGAGTTAGAGTAATTGAGTTGGACTTATGGCCAAATTTGAGCAAAGATGGTATCGATGTTTATCATGGAGGGTACGTCCTTGACAGTTCTCGCTTTGTAGTCAAACTGCTTGATTTCAGCTCGAAACATGAAGAGAATTGTCACTTCTCATTCGTTTTATAATCTGATGTTTTGTGAATGAACAAGATGATCGATGGTTCTTGCTTATTTTTTTGGGTATGGGTTCTTGCTTATTGTATTTTACATTATACCAAAACAGTGAAGCAGTGTCCGGTTCTCCAGTGTCTTAGCTGATTAGAACAGTTTTCTGAGAACTGGTGCTTACTGAAAACCATAGCAGGATTCAACATTTGGCAAGTGTACAAGACCATGGAGTCTTTCTGTATAGGAACACCAGGTTTTGCTGCAGAGTGGTCTCCCTACAGAAAGGACCTAAATTTTTGTTGTCAGAAAAAGTCACTTAAAGCTCGTCTTTGGATTTCTAAATTCCGATCTGTGCTTTGGGTTTTCTGTTTATTTTCTTCTGCTACTAGTATTTCATTTCGATTTCATAAGCATTTCAAAATAGGGCAATGTACTATGCTCTTGGTGATTAATCTGTGAAGCTTTTGTGTTTTGCAGTACATTGACATCCCCGGTGGAGCTATCCAAATGTCTGCAGGCCATCAAGGAAAATGCATTCTTAGCTTCGGAATATCCAGTTATCATTACTTTCGAAGACCACTTAGATGCAAAGCTGCAAGCTAAAGTTGCCGAGGTGAACTATCAGTTGATGCATAATTTATTGGGGTTTGCCATAATAGCAGATATTTCAATGTTGATGCAAATCTTTGTTTCATAGAATCCCGACAGGAATTTCCATGCGTGTAACCATGTTTAATCGCTTTAAGTTAACAGAAAATATTGGGCTTTGGTCATTTAGTCCATTATAGTTTACTCAGTACACTTCATTGCAACATTATAAGACCAGTTTGAAGTATGTGCTTGCTCATTGTTGTGTTGGACAAACTCTTGCCGTTTAGGTCAGACCTGAAGTTTGTATTTTTTTATTTTTTTTTCCAGATGGTTCTTCAGACTTTTGGAGACATGTTGTTCTTTCCGGAGTCTGAGTTCCTGCGTGAATTCCCTTCGCCAGAATTCTTGAAGGGAAAGGTTTTGATCTCCGACAAACCTCCAAAGGAACCGCCGGAAACCATGAGAGCCAAGAAGGTTGTGCAAAAGGTGAGGATTCTGCAGAACACAGAACAAGCATCATGTGTTTTGGAAGCAGTGTCCATGGTGGAGTTTATGGCCTCTCCTCATAGTATGTTGTGCAACAGAATGAATTTGATGAAAATGAAGACGAGGAAAAAGCAACACCAGAATATAAGAGCTTGATTGCGATTCCCGTTTGGAAGACAAAAGGTAGACACGATGGCTTCTTGGACATCGATCCTATCAAAGTCAGAAGACTGAGTTTGAGTGAAACTCAACTTGAGAATGCGGTAAAATCTCATGGCACTGACGTTGTCAGGTATTGGCATCCTTCCGTTTCCCCCTCTGTTGCCTATAGTCTCAGCAAGCTCTTTGATTTGTGGTTCTACTTCTGCCTTCTGAAGAAGTATTTCAGTCAAAAGCACCTCTGTTTTGTTTGATCTACCACGTTTAAGGCGGAAATGTTTTCCTCGAGTTATACAGATTTACCCAGCGAAATTTATTGAGGGTTTATCCAAAGGGAACACGAATTAGTTCCTCGAATTACGATCCTCTTCCAGGATGGACTCATGGTGCCCAGATGGTTGCCGTAAATATGCAGGTGAGTCATCGTTGTACTTGTTTGTAATTCATCAGGTATTAGTTATGTTATGTATGCACATTGACCCGACTTGGTTTGACTCTGTTTGCTGCGACAGGGTTATGACAAGTACCTCTGGATCACACAAGGGATGTTTAGAGCTAATGGTGGCTGTGGTTATGTTAAAAAACCAGAGCTTCTGCTGAATGTCGGTCCAAACAACGAAGTATTTGATCCTAGGTCATGGCGACCGATTAAGACTACTCTGAAGGTCTGATTTCTCATGTGAATATAAATCGACCAGGTTTTCTGGGTCAAAGCTTCTTCAGCAGACAGAGCCAGCTGATCCCATTTGAGATTGATATATCTAGAACAATTTCAGGATTTGTGGTTTCCTAGTTGATTCGCTAGTCTAAACTTGATGCGTAATACCTAGGTCAAAGTATTCATGGGAGACGGATGGCATCTGGACTTCCCGAGGACATATTTTGATCCTTGCTCTCCTCCAGATTTCTATGTAAAGGTTAGACATATGTGCCAACCGTGTGATGACATCCAGTTTCTTTGCTGTATGCGTTAGTATGTTGATGTATTAGTTGATGGCAATCATATCATATATCTGCAGCTCCACATTGCTGGAGTCCCTGCGGATGAGGCAAAGGAGCAAACGAGACCCATAGAGGACGAATGGTTTCCGGTCTGGAAAGAAGAGTTCGAGTTCCGGTTGACTGTACCTGAACTGGCGATACTGAGGATTGTAGTTCGAGAGTTTGACATGGACAGGAGACATGGGTTCGGAGGGCAAACTTGTCTTCCCGTATCTGAACTGAGAACCGGAATCCGAGCAGTTCCTCTACACAACAAGAAAGGCGAGGAATACAAATCTGTGAAACTTCTGATGCGTTTCCAGTTTGTCTAAAAGGTAATATTTCGATACATTGTCTATCGGTTCATCATCACCTATACCCTGTTGTCCTTCACGGGAATACTTGGGTCGTTGTGTTGTCATAACCTGTCGAACCAAACCTGGCTTGCAATTGACTCGTAGTCATTGATTCCTCATTTGTGTCGCCTTTTTTTCAACATCTTCTACGGTGTCTTTACATGAACCTCTCTTTGTCTATGATGATCTTCTCATCTTAGGCTTCTACTACTATGGATATGGTCCCTGTGGAATACGATCTATATTGATCACTGAAGGTATTTGGTCAAGCTAGTTAAAGTTAATTATCTTACCGTAAACAATACATGTGGAATTTATACTTTGATTAGTTTGATACTACTACTATTACTAGTTGATGAGTGGATCCGTGTAGTCTAGGTGAAGAAAGAAGAAAAGGGGTCATTAAAGTACAAAGCACCTTTTCGATTCAGTCGCGCCATTTAAATCAACGGTATGGGCCAGGCCATAGATATTCCATAGATTATGTTCTCTTCATAAAGTTTTAGAAAACAATACTCCATTGGTCCCAAAGTTAACCGTGTGTGCCTTATGATTCTATACAAGGGTCATAGAATAATACTCCTCGTTTTGGATCATTTTTTAGCGGAAATGTAGGCCTTCCAAAATTTTCAAATATATCGTGATCGTGGCCGATTGGAATGATGTTGTCGTATCATATAGTCGATTTCATTTGATGAGATAAAAATTTGATTTGTTGTTTATCGTGATCGTGATCAACGGATCATTGTTGGGATCACATTCAGAAAAAGGTTTAAGGTGGAAATCTTTTCAGTGGTCCTAACATCTATCCGTGGGAACTTGTTGATTTTGGTACGCAGCAAAGTTCTTTTCTTAGTAGGCGGATTAGTGGTATCTTTAGTCAAGCACGATTCAAGATAGTGACTAGTGTGTTACGGTTTTTCTTTCTCCTCTTATTCGTTTGCTAACAAAATTGAAATAGGTAGCGTTTAGAACGTAGGAATGGTTTTGAGATATACGTAATGGAATACCTGATTGCTATTAAGACATGTTTGTTTGGTTACAACAACCAACGGATTCGGAATGATGGAATACAGAATAAAGTGACAATAATACCCTTGAAAATTCAAGTCTCAATCCCAAATTGGAATATTGTTCATTGTCTCTCTCATCCACACTTTGTTCAATAAACCCTAGCACAACCTGCTAGGCTGCAACTCCTTCCTTCGAGCCGCCGTCAGCATCAATTGAACATTCAATTTCAGGAATGGGTCTCGAAACACAGAAACAGTCGAAAATGGAACACGTATGGGCAGGACATGAAGCTATAGAGAGGATGCAACCGTGAACAATCGAAAAGTGACGGTGAACAATGATCAGGGGTTGTGACGAGGACGAGGTTGTGGTGAGGACAGCGACTGCCAAGGGCAAGCAGCGTCTTTGAAAAATTTCGCCTTCCGTTTCCTGGATGAACACCTGATTCCATAGAGGAAGGTCAGGAATCAAAATGGTGGTTTTCAAAGGAATGTGATTCCTGCCTTAATGCTCCATTTCGAATCAAAAGTGCTACCAAACATGATTTCGTGTATTCAACCAGAATCAATGAATCCATTCCAACCAAACGGGGCATTAAAGTGGCTCTAAATGGTCTGCCATGAAAATGGAAATGACCGAGCGAGAATGTAATGCCAAAACAGGGTGACTACAAAGACATATAGCCAGTATATATATCATTGAATTACGATTTGGGTAAACGATAGAGTTCATTAAAATGTCTTGAAAGGAGATTTCATTTACGTGTCAGTAACCTGAATGTTTTCATGTATGTCTTTCTTCTTCTTCTCTAATTGTAAAAGGTTTTCTGGTATATTTTAATGCCTCGTTTGAAAGTGTACTCATTTTAATACCTGATTATAATCACAGGACCTTTTTGTAACTAAAGAGAAACATCCCCATAAAACTTTGGAAATGTTGGTCCCATGTTCGAAAGCTTCACCTGGTGTATAGACACTTGTTAAAATCTCGAAGACAGTTAAGTTGTAACATGTCGAAATCTTGATCTTATGTTGATTGTATGGACAATATTGTAGGAACTATAAATCCAGGACTCATTTCAGGTAATCTGTTGTCATAAGTTTGTTTGAGTTGTGGTACTTTAGATGGGAAATATCAAAAACAAAAATATCTTTATTTTGCAATTTTTGCCTCGATAAATCATAAATGACAAAGTTAACTGATAAAACAATAACGTAGGAAGTTTATTGCGTGTATGTTACTAGTTACATTTTGGTCATATATTTTATAAAGGTTATATGTCATTAGTTTGTGTTAGTCAATTGTTATCCGATCGAACATCATCAAATCATCATAAGTTAGGATAGCTTACCATTTAATTCTGTTTGTGTAATAAGTCCATGTTAATGTAATAAAATGTGTTTATTTCCATATTAGTTATGTTTATAATTTCTACAAAATGTTGCATTTTTTTTTATTGTTTTTTATTTATGTTTATTATTATTTTTTTCAAATATAGAAGATAAAAAAATCAAAAACATAAGAAACAGTGTTGGATTTTTGTTACTCCACTCAACTATTTTTGTCCCATGACAAACGAACGTTTCAATGACATTATTCAATATATATTTTGATAAAATTAATTGTTATGTTAAACAATACAACAACATAGTTTTTGAAAATTGGATTTAAAATTCTACATTTGTCCCAAAAATAATATAATTTTTTGACCATATGCATGACGAGATAAGTTTTGATCGGTGTTCTGAAAAGATCAAACATTATTTTTAAAATATATCGTGAAACATTAACGATAATAAATGTTATGTACTATACCCGTTGATCAAAATAAAATTTAAAACATAAAAGAGGAACAGAGAGTCTCAAACAACATGTAAAATAAACCAACCTGGGTTGGTCTAGTGGTGTTCGACTCAACCTTCTTCTTTGGTCACGCCCGTTGACTTCGGTCAAAGTTTTACCCGATACTGATGGGGGACGCCTTATCAGTGTCCGGAGGATTAATTAAAGTGCGCGAACTGGTCCGGACATCCTCGTCATAAATAAAAAAACAACATGTAAAATAATATAAGGATAAAAAACATTGTAAAATTATTAGATAGAGCAGATATAACTTATGTTATAACAAAAGTTTCACAACAATCAATCGAAATCTATGGAGTAGAGAATGTTATTTATATCTTGAGCCGGGTTGTATATTTAATGAAGACATAGATATGTAATTTATGTCACGAGCTGGCCTCGTAACCTTTTCATTGATACCGATCGCTATTGCGAATAACACAAGAAAAACATAAAGAAAGAGTAGTATAGTGACATTTGTGGTCCAAAAACGATGTGTTTGTTGTTCGAAAGCAACTTTAGCGAACAGAGACTGCAGCCACCTGTCCTTGCCAACTCGCGTTCTGCGTGTATTTTGATTTTGATGTTGACAGCAACAATAATGTTTATTATATTGACAGCAACTTAGCTTTGGCTGCGACCTCTTCCTATCCTCATCTTTTAAACCCATCATCATCATCATCAAATCCATTTTCTTACCTATCCTCATCGAAACTAGTAGAAGCATCCTCCCTCTCGAGGATGTACATCATCTATCATTTTTATAACGTCTGATTGATCCAGAGAAATTAAATATATTTAAAAATCCATAATGAATTCATCTTATCAATCAAGTTTATATTTCACACTGGTATTAAGTTTTTTCTGACGAACCCAAAAAAATCTCGACATAGCAAGTTACAGTTAAACCTTAATTGTATCTCCATAGATGAGAAAACCATACAACATCTCGTGATAGGTGAGAAAATCATACATCTCGTGACAGAAATCATAGGTGAGACTATCATATGGTATTATCCATTTAATTAGAAAGGTGAATAAAAAGAAAAAGCGGTCACATTCTTTTTGTGAGATTGATTTCGATAATATCCCTTGATCTCCTGGTTCAAGAAAAATGTCAATATCGTGGTACTTTTCGTTGTGTTATATCAACAACGACTTGCTGTCATTATTTTATGAGAAAGATTCGATAAACAAACGTAGGTGGTACATTTTTTCTTCGATGAGATAATGTGATCATCACAGGTTGATCATTTACAGCCGTCCAAGTGCTGGATTATGATGATTAGATTAAGATAAAATATTTGGATTAGATATTATGTTGATCGATTCACTTATTCTCCTTTTGACAGAGATTGGCCTGCTACTCACAAAATTGATTGTTGATTTTGATAGGGTTGTCAATTAATCGGGCCGGGCCAGATTTTGGTCCAGGAAACCCGACACTGTAGCTCGGACGGGTCGGCCCGGCCTATGGGCCTTGGTCAAACGGGCCTCGTGGGCTTTATCCCCGGCGGATCCCTGTCCGGCCTGGCCCATGGTCCGAGCTTCAGGTTGATCGGACGGACCGGGCTTTTATCCGTCCGGCCCGATCAACCGGAAACCCTTTTTTAAAAAAGAGCCGTTGGTAGAAATCGGTGACGTTTTTCAAAAAACCGTCAACGATTTTTGTGAAAACTGTGTATATATTTTTGCCAGAACGCTGGGAATTTTGAAAAGTTGAAAACCGTCAACGGTTTTCGTGAAAACTGTGTGCATATTTTGAGCAGAACGCTGGGAATTTTGAAAAGTTGAAAACAGTCAACAGTTTTTGTGAAAACTGTGTGCATATTTTTTGGATAGAACGCTTGAAATTTTGAAAACCGTCAACATTTTTTTAAAAACGTCAACGGTTTTTGTTATATATTTCATATTTTTAGTATTTTTTCAGACCGAGCTAAAGCCCGTCCGTCAAACCGCCCGTCCGCCGGGCCAGATCAAGTCCGGATCATGGCCGGATCGGGCCGGGTCGTACAATTCAAATCCCAAATCGATGTTCGATCCGACCCGTGTCCTTGGACCGGACCAAACCCGGACAAAACTCGGACGGATTGGGCCGGACAGACGGATCGGACCGATTTTTGACAATGCTAGATTTTGACATGGCTGATGAAGGTTGCCAAGTAAATCAAGTAACTAGCTCACTTCCATTTTGACTTGAATTCCATTTAAAAATTACGATGTGCCGATCCTTTTGAAAATTAGAAGGTGTGTTAAAAAATTAATAAACCTATGCTAATGATGTTTTTTTACCTGATATAGGCGTTTATCTTTTAAAGTTTATTTATTATTGTAAATTTATATCTTATTTTATCTTTTGTTTTGATTTTACTTCTTTAATATATAAATTTGACATAATATGATTATTTTTTTGATATTAAATCAAATTGATCATGTTCATTAATAATTCGACCTAAACTCTTTACATATCTAATAATGATGATCTTTTTAAAAATTATGTATAAATCAATAAGAAAATGATATATATAAACTAATAAAAAATTGACATATATAATATCAATAAAAAAACTCATATCTTTATATTATATATTTATAATGATTATGATTAGATCGACCGGGATAAGTAATGACGGTCAAACAATTTATGCTCCTGGCATGATTGTGTTAAGTGATCACCTTGAGACGCAAGCATTTCGAAGTATTATGTTAGTTTCTTGAGACTTTTTTTAATTTTAGTTTAGTTTCTTGATTTACTCCCAAACAGGAGAATATGTTTATACTCCCTTCATTTCATAATATATATTTCTAAATAGAAGTATATAACATTTATTTATTTAGATCGTTTCAAAATATATACAACATAACATATTTAGTAATTTTTTCACATAAAAAACCAAAATAATCATCAACTGTTACATTACATCCACTATCTCCTCTTACAATTGTTACAGTAAATCTCACTGTCATAAAAATATATATTCTTTCTTCATCGAATTTTACACAAATTCAACACACACATAAATTCGCATGTCGGGTCAAATCATTGTCTATATTTTGAAACGAAAAGAGTACTTATGTAATACCCGAAAATTTTTGAGGATTGAAAAATAAAAATACAACATACGTACAGTACGTATGTAAATAAAACGCGAATAAAAGACGTTAAACATAACATCATGAATTAAAAATAGTCGTGCTTAAGGGTTACAGATTTAATCCAACAAATTATTTGATTATTAAATCAAATATGACGATGGAATATTTGGGATGATTAGTTGAACGCGTCAATAAACATTACGAACGAATAACGTTACAACGTTATAAACATTGCGTATAAGGGTTAACGATTTTAATCCCATAAAAAATAGATTATGACTCGGGAGGTCATATTTTCGTATATGAGATAAATCTATCGATGTAAATAGATTATTGATGAATTAATATTACGAAATTTAGGTAAATAGTGGATTGAACGGGACGTATCGTGGGACGGAACGGGGTATTTCCACCCATCTCCACTTTCCCGCTTTCCCCCTCACCTTTCTCCCCACCACTGTCTCCCTTCCACCATCATTCTCCACACCTGCCACCACCGTTCCCTGCCTGCCACCAGTGCTGTCATCAGCCAGCCAACGCGGCCACCATAACCGTCAACGCATCATCTTCATCATCTCATCATCAATCCACCTTCGTCGTCGTCATTTTCATCACCATCACGACGTCATATGACAAAGGGTAACAGCAGGTTGGGAGAAGGATCAACGCCAACAGTTCGGTTAGGGGACATCAAAGGATTCGTTCGTGTGATCGTGTGCGTCCAGGATTATCATTAATCAAGGTAACCTCACTCGTCCGATACGTCTTTTTTATTCGATCACACGCATTCTTTGCATCCGTACATGTTTTGGGACATGTGTTTGATGTGTTTGATGTGTGAGGAATGGGTTGTATGCATTTTAATGACGATTGAAGGATCCGTGTGCATCGGACGGGAGTTCTAGGTCGTGTCCGCGACGAAGGAAAAATTGGGATTTTGGTTGACAAGCACGTCGCGCCCACGACGGCCTTCTGGCCAAGGAAAACAGTGATTTCGTGCATCGAACCTTAAATCTAAATGCGTATTTGAGATATATAACTCATTCGCATAGAAATATAACGTCAAACGTACATATACGATCACGTTTGACATGTGATGGGGTATTTGGGATCGAAATGAACTAGAATGCACCCTTATAATGTATATATTCTCACGGAAAATAAATGAAAACGACCGATGAACGATTAATAAAAAGGGAACGGGGATGCTCCACATCTCCTACACATGAGAAACGACGCTGATCGATATGACGTTCATATTTTTCTATATATATATAAATGCTTTAGGGACTTTCGATGGTCGCCATATCCGTTAACGGAAGTTCCCGTTTCTTTTTCAAAATGCTCTTAATACGTATGTTTTCATCCAAATTAAAATCAAATTACAATGTATTTTGGGTGCGTGAAAGATAGTGTGAAAGCATGCTTAGGGATAACATATAAAAGAAAAAAAAAACTGGGGAAGGGGGTGAGAACTAGTTCTCATCCATAAATAATACTATCTTTTTTCGTCTCATAATTATTGTAATATTTTTTTGAATTATTTAACACTTAATTTGAGAAGTTTTATTACTTATATAAATGTCATGATTTAAAGTTTTTATTGACTTACTTTTATAATAGATAACGTTTATTATAATTAATATTTTATGATATGTTATCAAAAAGTAATATTTAATCATCTCAAAAAATTAATAAAAAAATTTATTATCATACCTATTCGATCAAAATAATATAATTTCTGTGAGAAAATATTATCCAAATTATATATAATAGTACCAAATTTTCAGTGAGACTTGGGAGTAACTTTTTGGGAAAAGAGGAAAGGACACGTGACGCGAAGCAATTGGATGGCGAAAAATGATGCCTCGTCATCAATCACTCTCCAAGGAAAAGGGGCCTCTCGCTTTTTCACGCTCAAAAGCTCGACGGCGAGTTCAGTGCTCCTCTCTTTCTCTTTCTCTCTCCTGCCCGGCTGCCCGTACCCGCACTGCCCCTGGCCGGTGTCTCAAAATTCCACGCTGGGCCCGCGTTCCCGTTTCATGTCCACTTGTCCCCATCGAGCTCCTCGTTTGCCCGTGATTTAGTTTTGTAGGTTTGGTTGAGTTTAATAGAAACGTGACTCTATTTAATTTATTCGGATTGGTTCTAGACTTCTAGTAGTTCATTCATGTGCTAATTTCGAAATAACATAATACGTGTACGTATATGATGTTGATTCACACAATCAACGATGATTACCCCGCCAACTTCCGTTAAAAAATCCAACCACGATGCGATCATCCGCTCTTAATAATAATAGCGGACTATCCGCCAACGATTTTGCAAAGAAAATTCTTTGTCCGGCACGAATGCTTGAACTTTCTAGTATCATGCATGTTTTAAGAATGATCTTGCTTAGTTGTGTTCCGGTGCGGCTTATTCTGTGTGTAAACGATCCTGACTAGTTTATTCTCTGCATAGCATAATCCCACAACATACTCAAAAGTCAAAGGGTATCATATGTACTACCAACGCTGTTATTACATAAAGTTCATTTGGGTGCTACAATTATCTGATACAAATCTAGCGCGAATTATTCCATATATTCGATGTCTAATCTAATACCCATCTGCTTGAATATGTAGTAACTTTTCGAGGCAGAGCAATCCTGTAACAGTTCTCCCCCTCATATAAAGAGCAACTTGCAGGAAAATATATTCATGGTGACATTAAGACTCTTTTGAGAGGCCAAGCTTGGAAAATGAAAGAAGATTCTTTTTGTGGGACATGTAATGTATAGACTTAAGGGGAAAATTCTCATGAGATGCTAATGGCTACAACTTATTCAATTAAAATGACTTGAGAATATTGAAACTCTCCCTGTCTCATAGTAAGCCGAGGAGTATTTCATATGAGATATCAAACTCCTGATAATTAATTTATAAAATGGTCAAATTTTCATAGATCGAACAACCGATTGATAATACCAAAACTCGTAAAATAAAAAAAAAAACTTTTTGTTGGTTAAGAAAGTCATTGAATGCAATGGGTGCAATTATTTTTCCTTTACAAGGAAAGGAACTTTTGAGACTGATCAATTTTTCTTTTTTTCATTTTAAAAACAAAACGTCAAATTGAAAAAAGCAAGTGAAAGTGGACTTTTACAGGACGTGAGAGGACCCAAGTGCGAATTGCCTGGTTACCAACTGCACTACAACGCCAGCTTAGAGGCAAAGCCTCCTTTTTCAGCTAATGAGTTTGTCTAAAAATGGAATATTTGTGTCACTTTATTCTCTTTTCCACACTTTCACATTCATGTCAATTAGGCTCATCATAGTCACCCACTTCAGTATGGTATCTATTCTGAAAATATTGTGCACTACTTTCGTATCAAAAGGTTACAAGGAAGACGTAATCGAACACGTATTTTAAAGAGTTAAAAATGCAGCTCGATTAGAGGATAATTCGTTATGTTGATGGTATGTACAACCTAATTAATTGAAAAAACGAAGATGTATGTTTTACAGACTTGAGTCAAAAGGAAATTAGAGTCAAAAGGAAAGCATCGAGCAGTGTCCTAACTAAATTTGAACAAGTAGTGTCGAAGTACGAGACCAAAACAAGCAATTGGATAGTGATTCCTGTTTGAAGAGAAAATACTCCTTATGGTCGTATACGGAATAGAGATTTTAACATTATAGATTTGTGTCACGAACCAAAATTTGTTTCGCAAACTTACCTATATATCATGTGAGGTAGGAGTAACTCTATTATTTAATCATGCAATCATAGTCTTACCACCTTATGAGGATCCTCTAGCGCCTGTTAAGTATCCTTTTTTTTTCTTTCTAATTTCTATTTTATGTGTTTTTTTTTTAGTTTCACTGACTAACTGATCCGAGTTCTGTTTTTAAACAAACGAAAAAAAATAGAAAAAATGATATCTGTTTCATTTTTTAATTTCATTCGAGTAAAATATTCAAGATTTTTTTTATAAAAAATATATTTTATAAAATATTTTTGATTTTAATTATTGATTTTTATTTTTACTATCAAGTTTAGTTTTGACAGTAGTAAATAATAATGCTCCCTTGGTCCCATAAAAACATAACGAATAGACACATAAGCAATAAAGTTAGACGCCCTATAAACCACGAGACGATCAAATAATATTTTTTAAACATTCATCACGAGATATAAAAAATAATTTAAATCACATGCTATCCTGTTGGACCAAAAAAAAAATCCTATGTCAATAAATAATAAAAAAATATGATAAATTACATAATGATATTATTATTATTATTATTGTATAATACTTCCTCCAGAAAAGCTACTGAATTAACCTAGTCTAACATGGCTCTTGCTCAGTAGAAAAAAAAGATTAGCTGCTGACCCATCAATCAATCATTATCCCACCTCTTTTGGTTGATCACTAGTGTAGATACCATCGTCAAACCACCGTTTGATCGATCTGAACAAATTTATTCTTACTAGGAAGACAAAGCCTGAGCCTTAAAAGCAATCAGGGTTAAGCTAGCTCGTTTCCAGAAAGCAAACAGAAGCTCGTACTTAGATCAGAGGACGCTCACCCCAAAGGCAGACTTTTTCGCTGAGTGTTGTTCCCTATATCTTATAATATTTATTTTGAATATATAAATTAAGATTATTTTTAATTTTAATTTTCAATCATATAAAATTTTTTTTATTATCGATTTTAATTTATAACAACACAAAACTTTCGACATAAGAAAACAATACAAATAATCTGAAACATCCCAAAATAAAAAAACAATACTCTTTTCGTTTTATAATATAAACAATATTTATCTATTTAAACCGTCTTAAAATATATACATTATATCATATTTAATAACCTTTTCACATTAAAAAATATCAAAATAATCACCATCTATTACAGTACGTTCACTATCTCCTCTCACAACTGCTACAGTAAATCCTATTATCATAAAAAATAAAAATATTTTTTTTATCAAATTTAATACATACATAAATATATGAGATGGAGAGAATATGATATTCATTACCGAAAAAAAGAATACTATATATTATACTTACTCTGTCTCATAAATATTATAATATATATTTATTTTATAAAAAAATTTGACAACAATTATTAGTGAAGGATAGTGAAGATCTTGTTGAACCATCCATCATCAAAAATTTGACACAGAAAGCTGCACCACTCTCTGCCTGCCACCACAATTTTCCCTTTCATCTCACCCCTTCTTCTCTCCCCCCACTCTTCTCCATATCCTCTCCCCTCGTATCACTCCTCCCAATCAATATTTTACTCTCAACCCCCCCCCCCCCCCCCTCCAAAATTCTATTCAAATTTCCCCTATAAATTCCTCATCTTCCAAAAATTTACCCTCCAGTCCCTCTATGCCGACGCCGGTCCCCGCCGCGCGTCAATGCTTGACTGACGAGGCGGCGCGTGCACTGGACGACGCCGTCGCCGTCGCTCGCCGCCGCAACCACGCGCAGACAACGTCACTCCACGTCGTCTCCGCCTTCCTCTCCTCCCCTTCCTCCCTCCTCTCCTCCGCCTGCTCACGCGCCGCCCGCTCAACCGCGGCTAACTTCTCCCCTCGCCTCCAGTTCCGCGCTCTCGACCTCTCCGTCGGCGTCTCCCTCGATCGCCTCCCAACCTCCAAACACAACAATCACGACAACACCAACGGCGGCGGCGATGATGCTTTCTGGCCTCCGATTTCTAACTCGCTGATGGCGGCGATTAAGAGGTCGCAGGCGAACCAGAGACGGCAACCGGAGATCTATCATCATCATCATCTGAGTTCGATTCAGGGGAATCCAGTCTCGATTACCTCTATCAAGGTCGAGTTGAAGCAGTTCGTGCTCTCGATCCTCGACGATCCGGTGGTGAGTCGAGTGTTCGGCGAGGCAGGGTTTCGGAGCTGCGACATCAAGCTCGCCATCATCCATCCTCCGTCGTCACCGTCCTTCAACCTCCGTGCGCGGTGTCCGCCGGTGTTTCTATGCAACTTGTCGGAGTTCGGAGCGCGGAGTCATGGTATGCTTCCGTTTCCGTTCCATTCGAATCGAGACGAGTACTGCAGGGGGATCGGTGAAGTGATGATTCGAAAGAGCGAGAGGAATCCGTTGCTCGTCGGAGTCGGTGCCGTCGACGCGTTGTCGAGATTCAGGGAGTGTGTTGAGAAAGGGAGGAACTCCGAGCTTCCTTGCGAAATCCATGGATTGAGATTCGTCTCTGTGGAGAATGATGTCAAGGAGTTAGTCACAAATGGCGGTGGTGGCGAGGAGGCGGTGGAGGCGAAGGCGGAGGAGTTGGAGATGGTGATAGAGAGGAGTGGAGATGCTGGTGTTGTCGTGAGCATTGGAGGATTGGAGGCGTTGGTGGAGGACGGCGTGGCGAGGGACGCTGTGAATCGCCTGGTGTTGAAGTTGAGCGGTTTGGTGAGGGTTCGAAGGGAGAAGATGCGGTTGATCGGATCGGCTGCCGTTTATGAGACGTATTCAAGGTTTCTGGAGCGGTTTCCGTTGATTGAGAAGGATTGGGACTTGCAGCCTCTTCCGATCACGTCGTCTAAATCGAGGTTCGAAGCGATTGTTAGCAGCTTATAATGGTGGATAGTGTATTGCTGTTGTGCTTCTATGAGTTCTTTGTGGTTCTGTGTTTCTGCATTTGTTCTTGATGTTAGTGGTGTAGATGTGATAGCAATAGTTGATAACTAGAGCGAGATCGAATCCAAGCAACTGATATGGCATAATGTGTATGTGAAACGTAGTCTAGTCGAGATCTTGTCTAAATTCGTCTGTCGAGTTAATTCCATGATGAACTAGCATAGTGAATGAGGTATAGAATTCTCATTGAGACAAGGCGACATCCTGTGATGTATTGACATGTAATGCAACGAATTGGTCCTGCTTGTTCACTTGGTAGTGATGATTTTGCATATGCTGACATGAAAGCATATACCTGTATTTCTTTCATCGCATTCATGTTTGGAAACTGATTCTATTAGTTCCTTGTGCAATGTTTACTTCCAGTTTGATGGGATCATTTGTTCCATTTGCTGGTTTCTTCTCCGGACCGTCCGACTTCAGAAGTCCATTGCCAGTCATGAACCAGTGTTTCACTCGTTGTGCCGAGTGCAACGAGAAATGCGAACGGGAAATTTCTGCTGCTAGGCAAGGAGGTAGTTCTGCTTCAATGTTTGATAAGTGTTCTACGAGTTTGCCTTCCTGGTTACAAATGGCCGATTCTAACTCGAACAGAACCGAGAATGTTGCACCTGAGGTGTGTACCCAGTTTTGGACTAATCTATACCATTCGTACCCTTTTGCTCTGAGAAACCAAACATTTCATTGGCCAATCGCCTTCCTTCAGTGTGATATTTCTGCTTGTAGGTAGTTTTTTCTTAATGTGTTCTCTATTTGATGCAGACCACCAAGGATGACAAAGCTGCATCAAAATCCACCGTCTTAGCAATAGAAAGGAAATGGGATGATATCTGTAAGCGCCATAAGCGGATTCCTACGGCCTATGGACCAGGAATCTCTCTTCCCAGGCCTGAAACTCCTCATGCTGTTGGCTTTCCTTTTGCAGCTACAAGGCCGGGGAGTGAAAGACGTGACGTAAGTTTGAATGAGAGAGTAAGCTCCGGCATGAGTTCTTGCCTGCCATTTATCGCTCAAACCACATCTTCACAACGAAATGACAGAACTCTCTCAGTTTCTCTGGCCGAAATTGCCGAGTCTTCTTCCAAATTGGCAATGGGAGCCTCAACGAGCCTTCCACATGATAGGGATAGCTCAAGCTCCCCTACTTCCCGTCTCTATGCGACAACCTTGCCATTTGACCACATATCGTGTTCATCCAATTCTGTGACGACAGATTTGGGTTTGGGGATGGTTTCTGCATATAAGAATCCTGAGCCCAAGGCAGTTGGCTTTGAAAATCATGGGGAGCGATCACATTACCCATCAAATACTGTTGGTGATCTAGATAAGGTAAACGGAAAGATTCCTACCCGAATCATGGAGTCTTCGTTACCAACTGGCCCTGAACTTGTAGCCGCATTGGATCCAGCGGAGTACAAAGCACTCTACAGAAAGTTGATTGCCAAGGTTGGTTGGCAACAGGACGCTATTCACAGTATAAGCCAGATTGTCTTGAGTTGTAGAAGTAGAATTGAAACGCGAGGCTTGAGCACAAGACGAGACATTTGGTTGAGTTTCAGTGGCCCTGACAAAATAGGAAAAAGGAAAGTTGCCGAAGCGCTTGCTGAGGCAGTCTTTGGTAGCAGGGAAAGTCTAGTGTCAGTTGATCTGAGTTGCCAAGGATGGACTAGTGACTCAAGCTCAATCTTCAACTGTGCTGGACCTAATGAGTCGGACAAGGTCAGCAGAAAGACGATTGTAGGATACATGGCCGAAAAGCTGAGCGAGCGGCCACACTCGGTTGTCTTCCTTGAGAATGTGTTTGAGGCTGATCTGTTGGTGCAGGGCAGCTTGTTCCGTGCAATTCGAACAGGTAAGTTTCCGGATCCTCACAGGAGGGAAATCAGCATCAGCAACATGATCTTCGTGATCTGCACTACGCCAAGGGAGAAGAAGGATGAGCGCTGTCAAAATCTAAATGTCAGATTCCCCGAGCAGAGAGTGTTAGAAGCTAGAAAATGGCAGATTCGGATAGTAGTCACGGATAGGAAAGATGCTTCTCACCAACTTTCTCCAAACAAGAGAAAGCTTTCAACCTCCAACTCGAAAGATGACTCGACGAAGAAAACCAGCAAAATTTACATTGACCTGAATTTACCATTAGACGAGAGCGAGGATTCGACTGAGCTGGAAAGCTCCGACAGTGCCTCAGTCTCTGGTAACGCAACAGCTTGGTTACAAGATTTCTTGATGCTGCTACACGGGAGTGTGGAGTTCAAGCCCTTCAATTTCGATGCATTGGCCGATCAGCTAATGAGCAAGATCACCTTCCTTTTCCGAAGGACTTTGGGATCAGAAACCAATGTGGAGGTCGAAGGCAATGTGATGGTACAGTTGCTTGCAGCAGCTTGGTCTTCATCCAAAAAAGAAGTCCTGGACGATTGGATTCAGCAGGTTCTCGGGACTGCCTTCGCTGAAGCACGACAAAGGTGCTGCATCGCACCAGGATCCGTGGTTAGACTAGTCGCTAGTAAATGCGTTTGCTACCGAGAACAAGCTCCAGGAGTTCGTCTTCCCGCTAAAATCAGCATCGGGTGATGGTGTTTTCCCCCCCTGGTTAGCTGAGTCTGCCTACATGTTTGTACATTGTGGGTGTTCGGTTTTTGTACGTAGAAACTTTTTCCCAGGCTGGTGGTTGATTCCAAGCCTTTGCTGGGTGCTTTTGTAGCATGTAATGTAATTGTCATTGATTATGTATAGTATAGGTTTCGCTAGTCGCGACATGACTGTCGACTATCCGGTTGGAAGAATTCATGTTCATCACCTTTCCGGCTAAAATAATTAGAAGATATACATACAGTTTTGTATGTTCATATTGTTTTTCACTCCTTCCTTTTTTTTTGTCTTTCTTGATTCTGGTTTTCCAGTGAACTTCCCTCTTTGGTTTGATAGATCAGCTCTGGAACTGAGTTTCATCTTTTATCGGTTCTAAAAGATAAGGTTGGCTCGTAGTTTGGTGCCATAAATATAAGGATTTCCCAAATCCGCACCATCTTTATTTTAACAATGTAATTTTTTTGATAAGCCTTTAACAATGTAATTTTAGTATGAATCAATCATTCTGAATTTGATTTTTCTTTGCTATTCGAATTTCTGAAGGATTTTTTTAATAGGTGAAATGAGTTTTATAGGGAAATAAGAATATGATGAAACTCAACTACAGTTATCAATATCCATATTTGGATAATTGGATGTGATAAAATTGAGGAATATAACAGTGAATAGTATACATTATATATGAAAATAAAAGTATCATCACATGATCAGATATTCGACATTTGGAACCTCTTTGAATACAACAATCTAGATATTTTGTTCGAATCCGTAGTCTAAGAAAATTAATTTGGATATTTGTGGAGAAGTGTTTCTTGAAAGTCGTATTTGGGCACAGCGGCTAGGCCTTGGATATGGTGATTTGGACTTTGATCTCCATGATTGTTATAGGTCCGAATAAGTTTATATCCCTGTATGCTCTACTGCTTTAACCAGTTCAACACAACAGAAGCTTATCTGTCTGTTGATATGCAACAATGAAAAATAAAGAGCATACAGATGGACTTGCTATGTGCAGTAGATTCTAAGAGAAAAGCGTCGTCTGTTCATGTGGTGATTAAAGGCTTTGACTGTGCTAGATTGAACTTTTCATTCTTGTTGAGGTTATCTGCCGCTAATTATCTCGAAGCATGCCATCGATGAAGAGCGATAGATGTAAACGAATGACTGTCGTGTTGAGGAAAATTAGTTCTAACAAGAAGGGTTTCTTTGACACATACCCATCGCCAATAAGATTGTGGACATTTCAGGATACTGTTCAATCTCTTCCGGGAAATAAACAAGACCATGACAGTAGGTGCAAATAATAGTACTCTTAACAAGAATTGGCATATGGACATTTATATATAGTAATCTAGCAGCAAGTATGCTACTATGCCAATGCACAGCACTTGGTACATCACTTTGCAATGTACAACCTCCCAATAATAGCTTCAATTGAAATGAAGAACAGGGAAAAGAAGGCGAAGCTAGAAAGCTTAAGCTTACTATATAGTCAAACTGGTTTAATTACAAAGCACCTACAAGTTCAGCTACCAGATCATCTATTAATTGGTCAAAAATCTGTGATCCAACCTCTGCTCCTACGTTTTCCCAATCTACACCGCCGTTTGCCATCTCCTTTCGCTTGTTATGTAATGAACTTGAATGTAGTATCTCGTCCTCGGCCAACCTGTATATTTTACTCAACATGTCGACGGAGTAATGGTCACGGCTTAACAAACTGATCTTCCTGAGAAAATGGTTTTTCCCTCCATCTGCGCTCGGTTTGACTTCGTTGGCTTGCTTTGAGATGCTGCTGGTGTAATCAGAAGGGAACTCGTCATCCGAGATATCGACTGTAAGATGTCTTATTGAGAATGTGTTGGAGGAAACTCTTGACCTTGAATCTTCTTCTGTTGACAAAACAGGAGGCACAACTTCAGTCACACTTCATGATAAAACTTCGATGCTGAATGATAGACTTCATAACAGAATACATTCCAAAATAATCATAATCCTTTTCCTATTCTTTCACCAGCTGGTCTGTTTGGTTGCTTTCAACAGTTTAGATAAGTATCATCTGTCTGATTATTGCTGGAATGACCAAACTCAACCAAAACCATCAATATTGGGTTTAATATATTAGAGATCAATATGCAAAGTAACATTTGGAGGCGGGGAAAAAAAAGAAGGATGATTGTACATTGGTAATATTAACATGGCAAAATTATCCGCTAGCTTCCCCCAAGAAAAGAGAATAGAACGTCTCAAGTTAACAAGAATGCCTCAATAATCTCCTTCAAGATCAAACAATGAGCATGGACACAAACCAAAATTTATCCCATAACTAAGTCAAGTAAGCTGGAGAAGAAGAACAGGGACAGTAATATACCTGGTGTAGAGACATCTTGATCAATGGAGAATTCAGTGAGATCAAGAACAGATACTGGGCTCGAATTCGCCGAAACACTTTCCCTTTCCCCATCACATTTCCCTCTCCTCTTCTTCTTCCTCCTCCGACTCGATCTCACTTCACGACAATCTCTCTTGCTTGTGATCTCCATCGATGAAGAACCACTTGATGAACTGTCAACTCCAACAGAAACCCTCTCATTATCGTCGTCTTCAGTGCAATTCTTCTGTTTCCTCTGCTTCGTTCTGTTCTTGTCTCCTCTCTTCCTCTGCTTCCCCTCTCGATTACCCGACTCAGTCTCAAACGTCAGAACGAAGAACTCGTCGTTCTCGATCTCGAATGACGCCGGCATTTCCCTCAACGACCGTGATTTCGTCAACCTTCTATCACCCACCTTCATTTCCTCTGATCTCAAATCTGTCCAATTCATCGACTTGCTTCTCGAGAGCAAATCACAAGCCTTTCGGGTCTCCCCGAATCCTGTCTTTGACAAAGAATTCAATCCCATTAGCCTGGCTACAAGATTCGGGGACCCCGAATCGACGATCTTCTCCAATGTGTTGAAACATGGATGAATTTCATCCCGTGATTCCAACTCCGATTCTTTGATCTTATCAAACGGGTACGTGGGCAATCCGCCGGAGCATAGAATCCGGCGAATGACGCCGGAGAAACAACCCGGAGCTTTATGGGTGAAGAATTTGTCAGTGAAGATGGCTGATGAAGGAGACGATGATGAAAGACTCATTGTTCTCAATGTGGGTGAAAATGAGATCCTAAATTGAGAATGGTGTTGGATTTGCTGAAATGAATGTGAGTAAAGAGCTAGGCAAAAAGCAATGGGAACATGAAGATGAAAATAAAGCAGGGGAAGAACAGAACAAGGTGGGAAAAAGAGGGAGAAAATTTTGAACAAAATGTTTGTCAATACTTGAAAAAGATTGTCATGTTGGATCACTTAAATGATGAGAGAGAGGAGAAAAAATAAAGTGAAAAAGAAGAAGATGAGAAGACTGAATGAATTCATTTCTGTTGAATAAAGGGAATGGTAGATTGATTAGAAATTAAAAACAAAATCTACCACTAGCATGGGTATGGGAAGAGAGAATGATAATGGTATTAGAAATTTGAAAAAAGAGATTCACTGCTAAATAAAGGGATTTGTACTACCTGTTTAATTCAACAAACAATATCAACCCTTTACATAACGAGCTCATAAATGTTCAAGTCATGTAATCGGATTTTCTACTAAAGGGGCACAATTAGTGTCTTTCAAGAGCTGCTGCAATAACAACAACAACAACAATCCAGTTTTTTTATTTTTGAGGACATGAAGAGTGTATGAGAATTGTTTTATCATTGTTATAAGAGTGAAAGACTAGTACTTCCCTATTCGCAACTAGGTAAATTGGAAGAATGTAACTAGTAGAGTTCATGAGGTTCAAGAATCACCAACAATGCAGAACAGATATCCCTATTTTTGGGGCTGAAAATTAGTGAGGATTCTTCAAAATTTGCATGAGAAGCAGAGACAAGATAGATCTATCAGAAACTCAGAGTGACAGTCTCAGGCATGCTGCCCCCATGCATGCTTTCTATGTTGATTGAAGTCTTGAAGATAAATGGTGGAGTGTGAGGATGTGGAGAAGGACTAGAGTGGGGATTTTGTGTATGTTCCCAATCTTTGACTGGGCATGGGCAGGTTGAGTCGCGGCCCCCTCCAAAGGGGTACCATGCTTATGCTAGATGCAATTTTGCCTCTCTCGTTATCGTCACTCAAAAACTCTCTTTTTCCTCCTCCGTTATGTTATTAATCTCGTATATTCAAGAGTTGAACATAGAAATCACTGACATCAATAATCTAAAGGAAGTGCTTGAGTAGCTGTTGTAGGATTTGTTACCTCTTAATACTCCGAGAATGTGTGCCCGTAGCTATCACTGGCGTCAATGGTACGCACTCCTCCTTGGTCATCATCGTTTCACATATAGATCTGCATGCATATCGACAAATTACGTGAGAAACGTGAAATATTACGATTGGTTGGAAGGTTCAACAGCATTTGAATAGCATGGGATCCTTGAAATTACTTTGCACAGTGCTCCAGTAGGTCCCAGAGTTTGGTGTTGGGATTTGACTACGACTGGCAATGGGGACGGAGCAGACCCGAACAGAACCAAACTCTGCGCTTTATTAAGCTTTTGCAGTGCCTGCGAGAAAACAAGCTCAGCTACTCCTGCTGCTTAGGAAACTAATACACGTAACATAAGTGTTGCTCCAGCTTTTAATAATCAGTGGATTAATGACAGACAAAATAAGATTAGGATGATAGTAATAGCATTGACAAAGAGTAACTGTTCTAACTTCTAATCGGTGGATTAAGCAACGACTCAACGACACCCAAACAACTCGCCACGAAAACATGTTACTTTTCGATTGAATGAACAATCTCTTCAAGACAACTCATGAATAGACACAACGTATCTAACTTACGAGCTAATTCCAATATCCAAATAAACAACAAATTCACTCAAATGCAGTTGAGTATGCAATAGTAGATCCTACAGTGACAAAACATGAGAGTTCATACTTTTATCTTTCGTTTGCTTTGAAAGTGGAATAACAAAACTCTCTGTGACCCACTAACCGAACTTTCACTTTTTATTGAATTCATTGATTGCCCAAAGAATCCACTCTAAACCCGAAGGGATATGTCCTATCATTTCTTCTCCTATCTATCACTGCCATTACTTTCCTACTCTGAATCATGCTAACAAGAAAACATGAAATGAAAAATGTGCTATCAAGACTAGATTAACTACCGTAATTATATTAACCAATCTGGGTTGGTCTAGTAGTGTTCGACTCAACCTTCTTCTTGAAGGTCTTGGGTTCGAATCCCACTAGCCTCAAAATCCAAGTTGGCCACGCCCGTTGACTTCGGTCAAAGCTTTAACCGATGCTGGTGGTATATTATTATAGGGAAAAATTTCTAACAAAAAACTAACCACAATGAGAGTGAACAAGGAGTGAGATCAAGTGATTTTCCTCAGATTCAAAATATGGTCCCTCACCCCGACAGACAATCCCATGCGTTGTTCCCTCAATTCACCAGTGTCCCAATTAGTATTTCACATGATATTCTACCACTCACTTCTATCAGTACAAAAACACATATACTACTACTACTATGCAACGAATAACAACACACGGAGAAAAAGATAGGGAGATACATGACTGATCAAAGCACATTCAATCCTTACACCGGGTGAAATGCCACGGTCTGGTCGATATGTTACTGCGACGAGCACTAATGAACTATCAGAAGGCCGATTAGCACGAACCAAGTCCCCCAAAGTGCAGATGACATATGAGACAGGAAAAGGTCATCAACCTTAACTAAACAGTCCACTGGGTTTCACTAGCAATTGTTATGCCCCTGGTTGATAAGTGGAAAAAGTCGGGCAATAGATTGGTCCAGCTGCAGCTCTAAAGAGAACTTGATCGGATTTCCGAACATACTAGCATCTAAAGCAATTTCCGCTATGAGTTCGCTCGCTTTCTAGTATTCTTCAGGACCCGATGTTAGCATGATATATAGTGGAGCTAACATATAGATGAGCTCATCCAGAGACTTCATAATTATGCCGCCTTTTCGACTTTGCTTCACTACAAAGCTATGTTAGCATTTTGGGCCACGGCCACATCATGAAACCAATGATTTCATGAAGGAAAAGTTTGCATGCCCATGTTTTCCCTGTGTTCGTGTATCCGGAGCGCGGGGCAATCTCGATACACTACTAATTATGTTGTGGTGATGTCTCAATTCTTTTCCTAGTGATAGCACAGTACTTAAAATAGCGCTAAGACAAGACAATGTGCCAAAGAGCTACCTCTTAAGAGTGCTTTCTCAAGCTGAAGTGACAAAAGCCAAAGTTCCACTACAGCGGCTGCTCCACTGAGGCGATCACTTGATAGTTTAGCTTGACGCATTTGCTCTTCTATGGATAGTGTTTGTTTGAATCCTCGAGAGTTCACAAGTTAAATTCTCATAGAAGACTTTCAACAGCAGCCTCGTCAATTTGAGAGCCAAACCTTCGGTGATCATTTTCTGGCCGTTCATGCTACTGTATAACAAGATGTGCCTGCTAGGCCTGATGACAGAAACATTGAAGTTAATAGATTAGTCAGCAAAGAGCGACGGAGTTGAATGCAGTCCTATTAGATAGAATGCATGTAGTTCTATCATAGTTGATACACATGATCCCGGAACAGAAATTACAGTACATGAAATCCAACAGGCGTTGGAAAAACCTGTTTTGTCCGCCTAAATCAACAAGGATCAGTGTAGAGAAGAATACTTTGCACTCTTCATGACAAATGAAACCTTGATATAAAAGCATTATTGTTAATGTTGATACTGTCATTGAGTTCCGCTTTCCAGCAAAAGTTGATACAGAACAAATCAAACAACCACAAAGTCGATCTCTCTCGAGAATTCATTGTATTAAACACCAGGAAAATTCAGCCAATTAGCCAAAACATGGCATCATAGAGCCAACGCAAACAAACACTGAGCTTCAGATCTAAGGCCCCAATGGCCATGACATGATGAACTTGAGACAGCTCTCAGAGTTCAAGGACATCTACCTCGAGTCATTATAAGATGGTTGGATTCAGTTAGCAGGTGTTGATCCTTGAGCTGACAGAAAATATAGCGCGTATTGTCTACATATTATCTCAATGATAGCTACTTCTGTATAGACACCTAGAATCTGAGTCAAAGCTGTGGTTCGTGGACATGTAGCTCCAAGTCCACTGAACTCTTGTAGAGCTGTTATAGCTTATCTACTAAGGAGTCCATGCTAAAAAAGAGAGAGAACTAAAAGAGCAGACAAACAAAAGCTTGTCTACAAAGTGAGTAATTTTTTGGCTGATGCTGAAAAATTCAGATTTTTGTCAGTGCTGAAATAATAATATTGCAGCTTACAGCCTGGAGCAAGACAACCTTATACAATCCCGAAATGAGCTTCTCGGAGGAGATTTCAATGCCAACGATGGTTGAAAATAGTAATCAAAAGAACATTACGTTTTAATTAAGGTTCCATTTACTGACACAAAGAATAGAACAACGAGAAACAATTGTTCAAGGACTTCGCGCTCTGTCTTCTTCACTATACTATTTTGAGACTAACTGCTCAGCTTACTCGCTATTTGACCCAATAATGCAAGCCGAGACATGTAAAACAAACACTCATCTTCCAATATGTATGCAGGACTAAACAGTCATCTTGCTTTAATCGTCCCTTCCATGTCAAGCGATCTCCTCTCAGCATTCATCTTCGTAAACTCCTGAAATCATGAGCCGTCAGAACCACAAGATTAGCGCCTTCGAACTTTCTAACCATGGCACTAGCATACAAGCCTTCCACTTTAAACACTTGATTCGTTGGCATAGTATCAGAATCAGATTATATATTAGGTGCAAGAGGAAATCATGAGTTCATATCCTCGCCATCTCATGTACCAGACACAATTCGGTGAATAATGAGTCACGATATTTAGATGAAGCTTGTAGTACTAAGATAAGAAACTAATGTTTTCTTAGCGTTTCGTCGTCCTATGCTTGACGTTTTCGTAGCATTGATCGCTCATAGGTGCCTTGTTGAAGGACACAACCGATTGATGGACTACATGCTCAACTCAATCGTCTGCTACTGATGACACCAGCAAAGTTAATATTAGTATTTTCAGTCCAATGTATCCAAACCTGCCCTCTAATCGGACACGGGACACACGGCACGATCTCCATCATCCTCCCACACGTCCAGCTCGAACCACCACTCGATAACTCTACCCTAACACAGAAACCTCTCCCTCGCAACACCATCCTCCACGACTTGGTCATCATCGTCGGCTAGGGCAAATTTTTTGGAACAGCAACCACAAATCGTCTCACCAGATCGGCGAACGCCGTCTCCGACGCCGGAATCGCCACCATCCGGCAGTTCGTTTCAGCGCCACCGGCACCGACGAAATCGCCGACGGTGGAGGCGCGGAGTGAGAGTATACCCAATTTGGTTGATTCTGACAAGGGTTTATGCAACGGACGACGAGTAAGACACTCTCTTTTTACGACAGCTTTTTAATGGTCTATGTTATGTAACGGTGAAAATCAATGATATTATTGCATGTTTTATATGTTTTGTGACATCATTGTCTACCATAAATCGTTTTATTTTAGATGTGAGATTAAAACTTTGACATCTACAGTTAAGACTTCATCGTCCGGTTGGTATGTCTAAAAAATGAATTGTTTCGCTTGATGCTCCAGGAGATTACGGCATCTCCTTTCCCCTATGCCATTAAGGAATCCCAGGACTATTATTTCTGGTATTCCCAAAATATTATTTACATCCACATTTTCTGTGAACACAGGACTATTCGGCATTCCCATATCAACATAAGCTCCAGAAAAATAATACTCCTCCTTTTACTTACATGAAAATTAAAATATTTATTGATTTTGTTGAATTTTATCATGATATCTTTTTTACGTTCAGAGTAAGAATATGAATAATACTTATGAGTGGCTAGAAAGAGAATGGTTGAAATTGTGAATGGATAGAGAAAAAAACAATGATGATGAGAATAATATGATATGAAATAGAGATAAAATAGATATTTAGATAGAAAAAACTTGCCAAATTTGATAACGTCATAATTTATATGGGACATCCATATTTAGTAACGTGTCGTAATTTATTTGGGATGAAGAAAATACCAGATAACCAGTACAAATATGAGCGGAAAAAGACATGACGACATTTCCATACCATCATGAGAAGAAATACACGTTCCTAAGCATCTTTGTGAAACCAGATATGACATTATCACGAGAAAAAGACGCATAAAAACATGTCCACCAACAGGAGCTGCCTTCCTGAGATCATCGAAAGGGTGATGGAATGGATCTATGATACTCTATTGCTGATGGAACATCTAAACAAGGGCATCTCGGATTTTCTGAAAATGTGGATGTAAATTCAACTCATGCATAACAACTAACAAAAAAGGAAGCAACGGCAGCATGCTGCCCCAGCGTATGTGGAAAAAATTACTACCTACTATCGTCTACTATATACTATGGTTAAAGAACAGTAACAGCAAAACAAAGACTGATGCCAAGTTTCCAAAGACGATCTGAGCTTTGATTGTCTTTATTCCTGGACAAAATTGCACCAAGTCGAGATGTGGAATCATGAAAAACATCTCTCAGCCGGTATCCAAATGCCCTGAGATCAACAAACTCATGTTAAGCAGCATGATAAAAGTGTCCATCAGAAGCAACACTAAGCACGAAAAAGACGAATAAACATCTTACTTTTGTGATAGCGGATGTTTATATTCTGCTAATATCACGACCAAATATCAGGGTGGTGAGCCAGTTGATCGCCACATAGAATCTATTCCGCCAACTTATGACACGAGTCAAATAAGCGGATCTCCAGATGAACCAACTTACGAACCCTGCAAGAGATAGTCCTCTCCCTTCCTGCAAAAGGGATTCTCCACATAAGATGTCTTAATTCACTCTTTATTCCTAAAATATGGATATTTCTTACTCCAATCACTTTACCTTGGTCTCAACATAACATGAAAGAATGCTGTGACGTACCAGAGGAGATCGCTATGATCGTTACTGTATCCGTATCGAAGAGATGCGACAAAGTCTTCGGATCATTGTGCAATGTCCTAATCAAATGCCTAGTGGCATGATCAAATGTCTTATTTTCAATTATCGTTTTCTTATTGGTCTATGTCAACCGCTCTAATTCTAATGTTGTAATAAGAATACTTTCAGTGAAAGTTTCCACAGATGTCAAACGTAATAACCCAAATGTTGCTAACAAAGGCATATCTATTAGGTGAGAAGGAACATCAAAAAGTGATCAAGTTAAAATAACTTGCCTTGCTCTGTCTAAGATCCACCAGGGCTTTGTATCTTCCTATAGTAGCCATACTACCCAAATGCCTGTACACAAAAGGATCACCAAGTTCAATGTCCTTCACACTATTTGCGCGAGCACCCCCTTCTTTTGCAATCCTGTTCAATAGCCGGGCTAAGTACTTCCCTTGCCGCTCGGCAACCTGCTCCAACATAAATGAATCCATATACTTTTGGAGGAACGACAAGGATAATAACAGATTTACAATTCACATTACAAAAAGGAGTTCAAATCAGCCATTCAAAGCAAATGTTCAGTTGAAAAGGATAAAAGGAGTCACCTGTGCTAAAGCAGGAAGAACTGGCTTGCCAGTGCTTTCGAGAAACCCGCTACAGTCGCCAATTGCATAAACGTCTTGGACGGAAGGGACACGCATCCACTCATCAACACCAATCCTGACAAAACGATAATAAAGTTCCACCATCTTTGTGTACTAGTTATGCTATGGAAGACAATATTGCTAGTTTAGCAGGCTAGCATCCAGGGAAAATAGGATTACTTACCTCCCACCCGGAGACTTCGGAAGATCAAGAGACTTGACGAAAGGAGAGGCCCCAACTCCAGTTGACCATACTAAGAGCCCATATGGAACTTCCGTTCCGTCAGTAAGGATAACTTTGTCCGGCTGAACAGCCTTGACGATCCCACGGACTAGCCGAACTCCTGACTGAGAAGTTATGAATTAAGATCAAGAGAGGGAAAAATATCTATTTTGAAAAATAAAACCAAGCGAATGCAGAAAGTTTATTCCACACAAAGACTATCTCATTGAATCATTACAAGCAGAACACAGTTGTATATCAAGTCAGTTTTCTCACCTTGACTAACTGCTTTGTCGCATAGATCCTCAGCCGATCGTCAAAGGACGACAGTATCTCATTTGCCTGAAATTAGAAAGAAGTTAGACTACTGCTATCAAACGGGATTTGAACACCTGTGTTTAAGACCTTACATCAGGGTTATTTTATAAGTCTGAGGCCTCCAAAATCACAACTACACACCAACTCATTGATGATAATCTCTATAGTATAAGAGAAGGTAGACAGACGAAGTATTTCCCGCATCCTCTCGTTGAAATACCTCGATCAGTGTGACATGGATGCAATCCTTCACATGGGCATATCTTTGACTGACGTCCTTCATGATAAAATCACTGAGTTCTCCACTGAACTCGACTCCAGTTGGACCACCACCCACAACAACACAGTGAAGCAACCGTTGCTTCTCTTCTTCCGTGATTCCTAATCTCATAAGGAAACACAGATGAGGGATCAGACAAGAGATCCACGAGATACGAGAAATAATGTACATATCAGCATAGAGGAGATAATTCAAACACACCAGGTACATCAGATAACATCAAATTCAGGAGTAACTTCCTGCGAATCTCTTGAGCATGATGAACCTCACGTAAGAAAATTGCATTTTCCTCGACACCCTGAATACCAAACGTTGAAGCTTGAGCCCCGCAAGCGATTACCAGCTTGTCATAGGATATTTTGAATTTCCAAGGGTCCAATGCTTGAGCTCCTGCAGTAATGGTTTCACAGTGTACCTAAAAGACACAATCCCCATTCCCCATAATCCAGCAATGTCAAAAAGCTTTCCAAGTCATCACAATGACAAATACTTCTCCATGTAACTAAAATCAAATGTTCCATTACATCCGCACAAGGAAGCTCTCTGGCCACAACTCATAACGGAAATGGGCAAGTTTCCGTGCGATATTTTACACCAACCGAGCATTGCCAACCACAGCTACCATGATAGACAGACTATAAATTGAAGCATTATTCTAACAAATTGCAGAAAATGTGATACTTAAATATTCGTAGCATTTCACCAAGAGTACAGATCATATAAAACCAACCTACACCAATGTGAGCAAAGTAACTAAACTACAAAAATACTCCATTATCAATCTCCCACACCATAAACCACTGATCCCCACTTCTCATATAACCAATCCACGGTCACATCAACCACAACCACCCAGATCCCATGAGAATATGGGATATGACAAGACGAGATCTATGCAGTCTTACCCTGTTATCTAAAATTGGCTATTGCAGAACACAGACAGACCAAAACTATCAAAATCACAATCCCAATTCACATTGATCCCTCTCACCTCATGCTTCTCCGTATCAACCCCCTTACAATCCGCCAGAAAGAAAAACGACCCGGGCTCCGTCGAAATCGACGGCTGTATCCGTCCGATCGGCTCCGCCACGGACCGAAACTCCAGAGTCCCGACGCATGTCGACGCCAGCAGCGGCGTGAAGACCATGTGGTTCCTCGGGGAAACACACACCACATCGTAACTCTTCGTGTCGATATCCTTCAATAGCCTCGATCCGGCCCACCCCGTCCCGAGCACCACCACCCGGGGCTTATTGGACTCCGCCGTAGGGCCCATATAGGCCGGCCGAGGGGACGGACTGGTGGTGTTGGTGGTGGTGGAGAAGAGGTGGGAGAGTGGTAGGGCCCGGAGGTGGGTGAAGGGGGTGGGTTTGAGGAGGGATCTGAGGAGGGAGGATGCCATGGTGGTGGAGGTGGTGGTTAGGGTTTTAGGAGGGTTTTAGGAGGGTTTTAGGTGAAGGGGTTTTGTTTGTGTGTGTGTGTGTGATGGGAGGAGGAGAAGGGAGAGGAGAGTGTGGCGCTAGAAATGGGCAATGGAGAGGTTTTGGGAGGAAGAATTGTTTGTGTGGATCGGAGTTTCTTATTTGAGGGAGTACTCTTTGTTGGAAATTCATTTTCTTCTACTACATGTTTCTAACTTCCTTCGGATCTGTAGATGTAGTGTTTGTGCCCATGGTTAGATGTAGTGTTTTTGTACATGAACAACTGTGTTATAACCTGCAAATTGAGTTTTTTTTTATTCCATTCAAATTATAACATTATCTTATATCAATAATAAAGTTATTCATGTTACGAATCATTCGTGAAAAGATCAAATATCGTTTTATACAAAATTATCGTGAAATTCTAATGATAATTTAAGTTATATACTATAATACTGGATCAATATTATAATTTTCTTACGTCGTTAAGACGAAAAACGAAATTTCTCAAAATACGTGTTACATAGTGCAGTGATGATACAACGTTTCAATTTCAATAAGACGGAGAGAGTATATCAAAATCAAACCAAAGACGTTAGATGTATATATATTAGTTTTTTCATTAATAATTTCTACAGTTGTATGCTTTTTTTTTACAAATATGATTATACGATATAGATATCTTGATTTATAAATGTTATAACATACATTTCAGAATCTAAATAAATTATGATCTGTTGATTCTAGAAACTTATATCAAAATAGTACTCTTTTCGTCCCAAATAAATTACGACACAATATTAAATATAAACGTCCCATATAAATTACAACATTATCATATTAAGTAAGTTTTGGATGGTAAAATATCCCTAATACCCTTATTTTGTGTCACATCACTCCATCATCATTATTTTTTCTCTCTCTATCCATTCACAATCTTACTTTAACTTTTTTTTTCTCTATCTACTCACAAACCAAAACCCATTCATAAGGATAAATGAAAAAAGGATATCAAATCAATAAATATTTTAATAATCATGATAAATTAATATATCGTAATTTATTTGAAACGGAAAAAATATGATCTTGTTTACACCCTCGTTACCAAACGAGAGTTTGTTCTCTTTGTTTCGTGGATGTTCGTGACCTTATTTTTCATGTTTTCATTATGTTTTCTGCAAAGAAAGCGGTGTGATTCATTTGCTTTCGTATCCTTTGAGTGCGGAAAAGTTTGGAGAAACAGAAATCAAAATTGGGGGTGACAAGTGCATGGGATGCCGAAGAGGTGGCTGCGGCAGCCTCTCAATACGCCAGCTGTTTTCTGGGGCAAAAACAACGAACAATCAACCTTGACACATCAATTTGACCATCGTTGAGTACTTGATGTTGCAACAGCCCGTCAGTATGCTGTTATAATATTATATATTAAAATAGTATTATTTTTGTTTTAAAATAATTGTAACGATATATTTTTTAAACGTTTTATTTTTATTTTTAACGATATCAGAAAAATCTTAAATTGATTCATGATTAAAGTTTATAATTTAATCTATCATTAATGTTTCATAACTTTTTTGTGAAAAACGACTTTGATCATATTAAATTACACCATAAATTACGTGTCTTTGTAATCATTTTGGGACGGAATGAGTATATTATAATTTATTGAATTTATATTTTTATATTTTAGTTATAAACTATACTAAAATTGATTAGATACATTCATCAATATATAATATAAAATTTTTAATTTATAATATAAAAACGTTAATTTATATATTTACAGTATTTTATGTTATCTTTTATCACGGATGATTTTTCGTTTGACCATTCCCCCCTGTGTACATACTGAATATTCATGTGGTCACCAATTTTCATCTCATCATTTAAAGTCTATCTTTCATGTTATAAATCTTACGACATTTTGTCTCACCGCTCGTCAAAGAGATTATATTTAATGAACTTCGATTCCTATTCGAAGTCATAACGGTCAGAGTTTTGACACGGAAATTAGAAACTCGATTTCATATCTTTAGTCTAACATTGTCGGTTGTAATGTTCATTGATTCTTGACGGAAACCACCTTTTGTGAACCGTGACATAAAAGTGCATATTATTTACGGACGTGATCTAACAAGTATTCATCTGCACATCCAGCTCGTTGGATTTATTCCAGCCTCCAAGAACGATCTCAATAGAATTCTATCTCCTCTAGAATGGTATGATGGCTAGGTCATAGAATAAAGAATTTAGACATATCTTTTTTCTTTGTTGATTTGAATCTCATATATCTCGCTAAAATCTAGAGTTTTGAACAAAGAATTCCAATCGAATCGAGATTGACTTATCCAAAATTCTGACCACCGTGAGTCTCAATCCGAGATTTTACGACTAAGAAATTTCTTAATTAAGCTATTTTGACCCATATTTCCTTTTCGATGATTTTAATTGCAATTACAATCTTTTTTTACTCTTGTTTATTCGAAATTGTGCTGGGCTTCTTACCTTTAAAGTGATTTGTGTATCTCAAGAGAAGGAGATGATAAAGGAATACCCGAGACACATTTACAAACTGCCACTTTGCGAAAAGTAATATTTTGAACATTTTCGAATCAAAGCACCTGACGAGAAGAGAAAACAAATCATACATTCATTATCCAACCCAGCACCATCATTCTCTATAGTTCAGTACCTTATTCACCACGATATACTGTATGTTCCAAAGCAACAAAATATGAGTCTGGTTGTTTCACAAAAACAAATGGCTTTCCTACAGTGATACACATCAACTGGAAATCAGACCATCTTAAATTAAACACCAGCAGATTTCCTACAAACAAAATCAAATCAATATTAAGAGGCCAATGTTACATTCGGCGCAAAATCTGATATATCTGAACCAAATTACTCAGGATATACATAATTAGTACTAATCTCAAATACTAATACTTGTGAATCCATATTTGCTCCCAATACAATATGTCCTGTTATTTAGAGACGTCAAGGATACTTAGGATTCTGAGGGTTTTGTGGATTCTGAGGATCCTTACGACCACGAGGTGCAGCGCCCGCCGCATCTTTCAGACGAGGAGGCTCGTGCCCTGGATTTGCCGTCGGTCCATCATAGTCGTTGATGGCGACTGATCCTCCTCCCAATAATAACCTCCCTGCTGTGTTGGTCGTTTCGTCTACTGGGAAAAATATCAAAACGAACATTCACCCTTCACATCAAGGTAGAAATATCAATGAGAAATTAGAACAGAAAGCGACCAATGTGACTGTTGTAAACAGCGTCTTTAAAATATCAGATGCAGATATTTTTTCGCTTTCAGACTCGTAGTGACTCAATAAAACAGTCAACTTAACTGTCATTATTGCTACTTCAACAACGATCACGATCACAACGAGTTCGTAGACAGTCACAAATCATCCCTTTCCAATGTTTCCAATGAAACACAATCCTTGTCGAACAAGTATCATTATCCATCTTTTCTACTATCTGACTAACAAATTTAGACAACAAAACCAGAACAAGCTCTTTATTACTGAATAAACCTACACCACATCGACTTGCCGAGTACCCTTTGACAGTAAAATAACATGATCATAGTAAAAAAAAAGTACCAATTGTTGGAAAAGAGCATTGGTTTTCATACTCTATCCGCAATTGTAGTGCGGAAGTTGAGTAGATGACTTTACACATTCCAAATCGACAAGTTCTCCAAATCTTGCTCCTAAATCTCTCCCATCACCTTTTTGCAGAAGGATCCTAATCAACCTGATGCATTTCCTCTTTCTTTTTTTTCCCTTTCCAACTTCTAAACAGAATTTGCAGAAGGACATTTTCCAGTAGATTCCTAGATGAATCTCAGTCCCAAAAGATCCCATAGCATTTGCAGTCAACACTTTGTAATTACACCAATGTACCCCTTCGGACAAAGAGAGGGAGGAGAACATAGTAATATCATCGATCAAGCATTTCGAAAAGTTGAGTTATCTATCAGTCATAACAACAATTATCTATCAACATTCGGTAAAAATATCTACTCTTTTCGTCCCAGAATAAATGACACAAATCGACAAATATGGAATTTTATACGTGTATTTAATTTTTATGAAATTTAATGATAACATTTATAAAAAAAGATAATAAATGAATTATAACCGAGTTTAATTGATTTTATTTTATTTTTACATAAAAAATTTTCAAATAGAATATATAATAATTAGAATATATTATAATTATTATGATATAAAAAATATTATATTTATTTTAAAATAAAAAGAATATAAGAAATAATGTTTGATGAGTCAAAATTTACCATCATACACTGGACAGGACAGTTAACAGTGGACTAGAACTGTGTTTCTAGGATAAATTTTACCCGGAAAGAACCCAAGAAGAAAAGTCAGCAGAAAAAGTGCAGTCCCGTTGCCCCCACAGCGTGACAGATGTGCCTTTGTGTGGGGGCACGCACTCCAATGAGTCCAACCCCATCGGCATCACTCATCAACAACACTCCAAACAATCCATCACGGGCCAAATTCAATATCACAAGAAAACACAAATCACAGATTCAATCAATAACCGACTCCAATCGGCTCGGCCAACTGTGGGGCACCGATGGAAGGGAGAGGAGGGCGGTGGATTACCTGAGCTCAAGAGAAGGAATCGAGCGGCGCTCCGAGCCGAAGAAGGCGAAACGGCGAACACAAGCAACACGAGGACGACGATGCTGAGGATGAGTCCCCATCGAGGAGGTCGAAATGCCATCATCGTATTCTGGATAAAACTTCTGTATAGTACTTCACTCACTATGTGGATTGATTTTCTTGGACTCGATTTTTATTGGGGGGATGTGGGGAGGGAGAGGCAGTGTTCGTCGTCTTTCCACAATCACTGAGGTTGGGGGTTGAAAAAGGGGGAATGAGACTGATGGTGTGAGTGTTTGACGTCGTCGTTTTGGGATAAAATGGACTCTCGTTTTTCTGTGTGTGTTGGGATGCGTGGGAGTTGGGTTGGGGACAAAACACACTCACGCTTTATCAACAGATCCCCAGAAAGTCAACCGTCTGCGGCTTGTTCCTTTCAATTCGACGGCCTCCTTTTCCGCAGATGAAAAAAACAAAAGGACGTTTATTCGCTCTTTCACGTGAATCACAATTTCCGATTTCAACTTTGCAAATAAATAAATACTAGTCCTTCCATCTCACCAAATATGACTCAATTTGACCCGAAAGTTTTACGATCAAATATTACTTTTTATAAATTACGATGAAATTCTGGGTCAGTCTTATATTGTAAAGACGAATAATGAAACTCATCAATATATATATATATATGATAATATAAATAACAAAATATTATTCCTTTCGTTCCATAATATAGGCAATAGAGAGATACATAAACGAAAAAGTTCACATCGTTACGAATATCCGCGAGATGATCAAACGATTTTTTTCATGAATTTATCGTGAAGCATTAAAGATAATATAAGACACAAATTATAATCCTGAATCAAAATAAAATTCATATTATATCATTTACTTATAAAAAATAACGCATCAAAATACATAATGAATAATATGATTACTGCGTAATGTTACTTATATTTAAAACGGATAAAATACATGTTTTATTGGATAGAGAAAGTAATAATTAACAATAAAATAAAATAATCGAATATGAAAACTGCATCAATTTTATCAACATTTCTATAGAGGCGGATCCTCGATTGTCAAGGCCCCTCTGCTGTCCTGCTGTTGACCCTTGTGGCCGTTCAAAAATTCCCAAGACAAAAAATTTCTAAAAACGTTATTTTTTAGGATTTTATTTTAAGTTTTAGTGATTTATTTTTAAGATTTAGGGTTTTATTTTTTGGTTTAAGGTTTTATTTTTAAGATTTATAATTTTATTCTCAGGTTTATGAAAGTATTTATAGGATTTACGGTTTAAAATTTCATTTATTTTTCAGAATTTATTTTCAATTTAGTGTTTTCGGATTTTTTTTTTTGTCTTGAGAATTCTTTATCCAACGGGCCACAGGGATCAAAGGCAGGATAACAGAGGGGCCTTGACAGCAGAGGACCCGCACCCCATTTCTACGAGGACATTGCAAGTTTACTCTTTTACTTGGAGAGTACATTTGGAATGCAGAAATACCAAATAGCCAGACACTACTACATCCATTCACAACATCTCCAATTCTCTTTAGGCGAATGAACCAAGGCCCCGTTTATATGCTACTCAGTATCTTGTAGGAGCGTAAGTCTTATGCAAATGGTCCAACTTAATTACTACTCCTACGATTAACCTTAACGTTAAATGGAAGCCATTCAGGACAAACAACCTTACAACCATGAAAAATATCGAAACATGGCAACTTCTCGGCATCAAAGGACCTCAAATAATTCTTTAGTGGAAGATCGTTTAGTTTGAAATAGTTTGAACTAGGCACTTAGCTTAACTAAATAGCCGACCATAGACAGAAAAGTCACCCTCACTAACTACAAAAAGACACCAACTCCTAGAACAATGCCATAGTGGAAGAGTACAACTTACCATAGGAAAATCTAATTGGATTAGTACCAGAACTTGCCAATAAAAAGGAGACGAGAAAGAATCATCACTAGTATCGATTGGGAGAAAAAAAGAAACATCCACTGATGCAATGAATCGAAGGATCCGAGCCATTTCTCGATTCTTAGATTATAACGACTAATAATATTTTCATCAATAAATTAAGTAGATTCTCCAATCTCAGCGAAAGGTTCACTGACAATGGGGAACAGGAAGCTGACATGAAGCTCGGTTAAATGGTAGCAGTTGTTTGAGGTAGACGAGGCGCTCATCCATTCTTATGTTGACCAGCTCAAACCATTTGTAATTCATTTGTGTTTTTTTTTTTTAAGTAATAGAACAAAGAACCAGTTCATCAACACAGGATACATGGTCAATAAATTTTACTAGACTTGCATGGTTTGGGAAGGAATTTTGTATAGCCTTACCACACAGAAACGGGATTTAGTAGCAAAATCCCGACCAGCTTTGTCAAGATCATTGATCATCTTTCCCTTGTTGCAGTTTTTCCATTAAGCTTGATTTGTACCTTGCAATGTCTGAATCTTCTATGGAGTTCGGTGCAGACCTAATAACTGAGATAGCCCTTGCATGGGAAAGAGCATTAGCAGCTTCATCTGTAATTGAATTTGACCATTGTCAGTTTGACACTCAGGTTCACTGAACCACAATGTTGCAGATCAAAAGATTAAGTTAAATGCACGATTTTGGCACAAAAAGGGATAAGTATAATGGCATGTCTCACCGAAGTTCATGAATAAAACAAGCCAAAATGCTCTTCTCATCAGTATTAAGCCTCTTTCTCTTGGGGAATTAATAGAAAGATGTTTGCAGAGACTTTTAGTTAACATTTAATTGGAACGAAAAAAACAAG
>JAOVYX010002441.1:0-11788 GCA_035668315.1 Drosera spatulata
GGGGGGGATGTTATGAATAGTCTCTCCTTTTTGAACCTTTCTGTCAAACTAAAAATAGTCAGTTAGACAATAGAGCTGTTTTGAGCTTACTGCAGTAATACGGAACCTTACGACAGTATTGTTGGTTCCTTTTAGTTTACTGTTGGTTGAAGTTGATTAGCAGTAGGATTAAATATAATGAAAGCAGCAAAGTAAAAACGTAAAGTTTTTTAGACTGGTTAGAGTATATAGCTAAAATACGGCTATATCTCTTACTCATATCTTCCCTTATTTATCAGTGTGATTAATCAAGAGGATACCACTACGTGTGATTAATTTTGGGTCAAAATCAACCTGTCACTTTACAACAAGTAAATGACAGCACAAATCGATTACAAGATCTTTCCTTCTCCTCAACAGGACACAAAACAGCCTCTTGAATTCGTTTGTCTAACACTAGTGTTATTCAACTCTGCTTTCAATAGCTGGCTCATATCTTCAACTATCAACTTCTTTCTCTACTTATTTCAAGCCTTATTGTACTTGTCTTTCAGAGCAAAGGAGATTCAGCAATTCAAAGGTTGTGAAATCATGGGCATTGCCCCTGTAATTATAGGCAATCCCAAATTTCTAACCTTTGTTGAACTCGTCCTTTCTTGGAAACGTCACATTCATGCCATCTTGGAACCATATTCACAAACCCGTGACCTTTGGTATTGATGCAGAGAAGTATGATGACACAGCAAAAAAGGCAAGTCGTGAACTTTGACTTCTTCTGAACCCTTCTGTAGAACTCAGCCTTGCTACAATAACTTCACAGAAGCAATTCAGGGTCCATCTCTCTTTCATCTGGACCCTTCTATTAAACTTAATCTTACTGTTCTTCAGCCTTACTACAGTAACCTTCTTTAACCAGAAGCAATCCAGGATCAACCATTCCCTGCTGCAGAAGCCCAAATGCCCAATCCTTACTCTCTCTGCTCAAGACCTTAATGTTGCCAACCTTGCTGCGTTCCTTTGAACCAGTCTTATTGCGTTCCTCTCTCAACTAGCCTTGTTGCATACCACTCTGAACCAGCCTTACTACGCAGCCATTACAAACTCATTTTTCAAGCAAACCAGTATCAGCCTTGGTACATATTAGGACATTCTAAGACTAGAGATTAGCTATCACTCAATTTCTATACATCATAGGTTTGACTCAACAATCTTCCCCTAAATTGATGATAGCAAAATCTATCTAAACACTAAGAACATAAACATATTTTCCATTATATTCACTTAAGAATATATCTTTTGGAAAAAGAAAAAAGTACAAAAGTTTTGAGGCATTCATATTAGCTCAATCACTCTACTGCTTCTGTCTCTCTGGAGCAGTAGGGTCATCATTGTTTTTCCCCCTAGGCACTTGCTTGAAGGGTTTGTGTGCAATAAACTCTCCCCCTTAGTTGGTGCAGTTTTGCTTGAACCTTGCTGTAGTAGTGATGTTGACCGCAGGTCAGCCATGTATTCCTTCCTGCACCCCCGTGTAAGCCATTGAACTCTGAAGTTATAATCATGTTATTTAATAGCATCCTTGATCTAATGCTTTGAGAATCTTGACTTGTTGTTCAACTCTCCAACATACACCTTTCTGTGAAAGCCCCAGATATCAGAGTTTACTCCATGTTCTTTGGTTGATCCTTGCTGCTGTCAAATTCGTCACCATGAGCATTATGCATCTGTAAGATCCATGTTTAACAATGGCTCCAAGTATGTAAGACATGTTACATTCTACAGGATCCTCATATTTAGCACTTGAACTTGATCTCTACAAATGATTCCATTCGGCACAGGATAGCTTGTGGGCTAATCTGAAGGTTAAAGGAAGTAAAGAATGTTGTATGTTGAGCATGTTTCCCTTGCCTAGATATTTGGTAGATCATTGATCCAATTGAGAGTCAGCCTTGGCTTTCCATGTTTTTGATCTCCTTCATCATCATTATGATGATTAATCATTTGGCACAGTAGCCCCTTATGTCCCAGAATGAGATCCCATCCTGTGAAGGAGTAGAGGCTGATGATTTGTGTGATATCATCACCAGCAAGGTTAGGTGATTGGAAATCTGAAATGGAGCAAATCTAAAACTTAGTTCCAGATAAGTCAGATGACATAACAGGATTTGGAGAGTTTGAGAAATTTTGGGGTAGGAATTGTGTTTGCAGAAGGGTAATTGTGAAGAGTGAAGACCTTCTTGGGTCCCTATTTATAGGAAAATAATGTAACTTGTGTTGGAAGATGAAATGATTGGACGTGATCTGTGGCCATAAATTGGCTATTATTGGAAAGCAGCGTAATTATGATGTGACTGTTCAGTATACTGGTACCATGTATGTTACTACAGTAGGGTTTAAACATTACTACAGCAAGGTAGCTGTCCAAGCATTATTGCAGGAAGGTAGCTGTCCAACCATTATTGCAGAATGGTTTGAACCTTTCTGCAGTAGCCTAATGTCTTTATTCACAAAAGCATGCAATCCCAGAGATGATTGCTTTAGGCATTTAGGTCTAGCATACCTAGCTCTCCCCTAAAATAAACAAATTTGGACTCATCTAAAACTCATTGAGTTCCCCATTGAGTTCCTAGGCGCTAGATGTCATACCTCATTTCTCTAAAGAGCATTGAGTTCCTCTTGTATGGCATTGATCTAGTCACAATCCTTAAGGGCTTCTTGAATCTTCTTAGGCTGTACATCTGAGATGAAGCATGCAGAAAGGAATTCCTTCACAGTAGCTATTCTAGTCCTAACTGGATAATTTGCATTACCTATGATGTTCTCGGTGGATGATCTTTTATCCATTGTCTCCTTTTTCTTCCATCATCCACATCTTGTTGTTGAGGCTCTATTGTAGGTAACTCTTCTACAGCCTGTGAAGGCTCTACTGCAGGTAACTCTTCTACAACCTGTGAAGGATCTACTGCAGGAGGCTCTTCTGTTGTTTCCTTTGTTGTGTGCTACTCTTCTGCAATATGTTCAGCATTCACGTCAACATACACTATTGCATCGTCCTCATTCTTTTCCTGTATGTCTGCGGGGTCAAACTCATCAACGGAAACATGAATAGTTTCTTCTATCGTGTTAGTTCTAAGATTTAACACTCTAAAAGCCTTGCTGACAGAAGAGTATCCTAGAAAGATTCTGTCATCTACCTTTGACCCGAATTTTCCACTATAGATTTTCTCATTAATATGAATGTAACATCTACATCCAAAGACATGAAAATAACTTATGGAAGGTACCTTTTGCTTATACAGCTTATATGGAGTCTTGTTTTATAATTTGTTTACAAGGCATCTATTTAGAATATAACATGTTGTGTTTACTACCTCAGCCTAATAACATTTAGCTAACTTAGAGCCTCAACCTTATTGTAAGAGGACGGTTTGGTGGATTGAGCATTTATAGAAGTCTCACCTTTACTACAAGGGCCCAAATTAGCTCTAGAGTTTTTTACCTGAACAAAATGGATTTCATTGAAATCCTTTGTTCTTCTATTCCAGTTGTCAACTTGAAACTTGAGTTCCCTATTTTCATTTCTTAGGTGGATCACCTTAGGTTCAGTGACTTCAAGAAGTTAAGAGGTAGACCTCAGTTCCTCTTGGTCCCTTTGAGAATGGTGTTCGAGTTTGTCAACTTCAGTTGCCTTTTCATTTGCTACTGCATGCTTATCTCTTAATCTATTTCTCTTCTCCATGAGAACCTTGAAGTTTTTATACAAGTTGTAAGTTTTCTCAAAGAGTTCGAGAATGATTTCCTTCATCTCTTCTTTAGAGATGGTATCTATGTCAAGATCATATACCTCATCACTGTTTCGAGCCATGAGGCACATGAGTGACTTCTGAGCTTTGGAGGGAGCTTCTGAGGCTATATCATCATCGTCTGACTATGTGTCACTCCATATTTTTGCAGCCAGAGCCTTCCCTTTCTTCGGAGGACCTTCTTTGAGGTTGTTGCTCTGATTTCTTCATTGCACCAGGATTGTTTGCAGGTTTTCTACATGGAGTAGCAAAGTCCCCTACCTTACCGCAATTGTAGCATGTGAGCTCAGACTCCTTCGTCGCAGGAGAGTCTTTGTTTGGCCTTCCCATCTTTTTGAAATATTTTCTGAATCGTTTTCTCAGCATGGCTAACTCCTCACTTGAGGCCTCTGACTGTGAGTCAGAGGACTCTTCTACGACAACCCTTTCCTTTGAACTTCTTATTTGAGTTTTGAGGGAGATGTGCTTTTTGTTTTGGTCCATCACCTGACTCTTCCTCTGCCTGATCTCCAAACTGTAAGTCACCTGACTTTTCCTGGACTCCCTTATTTCAGTAACCTTGGTGTCCCACTCAGGGGTAAGATACCTCAGGAACTTCAAGTTAACCTTTTGAGGAGAAAAGTTATCCCCAAGGTCCCTCAAAGTGTTGGTAAGAATATTGAATCTGTCAAAGAACTCTATCAGCGTGTCATTTTCACTCATCTTTATAAGCTCAAATTGCTGAATGTGAAGATTCAGCTTGTTTTCATGGATTTCATCCATGTCATCATTTCTCAATATCATGTCATCCCATGCCTCCTTTGCAAATTTGCAATGTATTACTCGTTCAAGCATATTGCTACCTAGGGATTTCACAATAATCCCTAAGACACGTCTGTCAACCTGAATGAGTTTCCCTCTATTGTTGGATCCATAAACGACCCATAGGGATAAATCTTTTTTCAAGGACAATCTTGGTCAACACGTCCTTCTCATTCTCTCATCGCCTTGGTCAAAATGAAACATCATTCTAGCCTTCCAGTGATTGAACTTGTGATCCTTGAATAGTGGAGGATGGGCATCGTATAGGATGAACACTTTACTTGCATCTGACATGCTTGAAGCATAAATTAGTAACTTCTTTGCAAGATAAAATCGAAGTAGAGTTCCTTTCCATAAGCTATTAGGTCTAGAAAGGTTGGCTCTAATATCAATTGAAAGTCCCGAGATAGCTTGCTGTGAGATTAGAGGGGTGTGAATAGTCTCTCTTTTTCGAGCTTTACTGTCATCTGTTGGTTAAAGTTCATTTGAAGTAGGGTTAAATGTAATGAAAGTAGCAAAGCAAAAACACAAAGGTTTTTTAAAAACTGGTTAGAGTATATAGCTAAAATACAGCTATATCCCTTATTCCAGTCTTCCCTTGATTATTAGTATGATAAATCAAGAGGATAGCACTGCGTGTGATTGTTTTAAGCTCAAATTCAACCTGTCACTTTACAGCTAAAAAATGACAATCCAAACCGATTAGTAGATCTTTCCTTCTCCTCAACAGGACTCAGAACAACTTCTTAAAATCGTTTGTTTCACACTAGTTCTATTCAACTCTGCCTTCAATAGCTGGCCCAGATCTTTAGTTATGAACTTCTTTCTCAGCTCACTTGAAACTTTACCATACTTGTTTTTTCGGGGCAAAGGAGATTCAACAATTCAAAGGTTCCAAAAACTTGGGCATTGCCTCGGTATTTATAGGCAACATGAAATTTCTAGTCATTATTGAACTCATCCTTTCTTGAAAATGTCACTTTCATGCCATCCTGGCACCATATTCATCGAGCCGTGACCTCTGGTGTTGATGTAGAGAAGTACACTAACACAACACAAAAGGCAACTCGTGACCTTTGACTTCATCCGAACCCTTCTGTAGAACCAGCCTTGCTGCTCCCTTCCTTCATCTGAACCCTCCTGTTAACCTCGGCCTTACTATCCTCAACCTTACTGTCGTAACCTTGATCAACTAGAAGAAATCTAGGATCAACCATTCTTTCTTGTAGAAGCCCAAATGCCTAACCCTTACTGCCTCTTTACTCATGACCTTAATGTTGCCAGCTTTGTTACACCCCCTTGAACCAGCCTTACTACGTTCCTCTCTGAACCATCCTTGTTGCGTTCCACTCTTAACTAGCCGTACTGCGCACCCATTGTAGGCTTACTTTCCTAGCAGACTGGCCTCAGTCTTGGTGCATACTGACACATTCTAAGACTAGAGTTTGCCTATCACTCAATTTCTATATATACATAGGTTTTACTCAACTGCACGAACTGCCCTGTGGGTTTGATCCTTACTTCCATTACTATATTTTGGTTAGAATAAGTATAGAGTATGAGTAAGCGTATAAATATTCTAATTTGACCGTCTTCCGATGTACGCGCTAAAAAACCATGAGTGTTTTCACACTCATCACTTACTAGTCTTCTCAATCAAGTGCTAAATAAGAATTCAAATGTCAAGCCCTATGGTCTTTTGAACACTATAGGACTTCGTTTTGATGCATATCCTACTCTTATTGAAAACTAAGAATGACAATGCAATTGAAAATTTTCCTTGCCCTCCTCAATATCAACGAAAGTATTAATCTTTTTTCCAATACATACAATGAAGAATTTAGAGATCATCCCAATTTCCTTCTGAGTATCCTCTAGGGATTCTTCATCCATCTTTTCCACCAAGTCAACCCCCTAGTTTTAACCAAGGTTAGCTACTCAACCTTAGCAAAATCCAAACGCAAATCAAAATTCTAAAGCTTCTTTAGAAGAAACAATGAAAACTTTAGGTGCATGCACAATGAGTGTCCAAAAAGAAACTAAGGCAAGCATTCAATGTTTGAAAAACCGACTTGGTCAGTTAGCAACTAAGGTTAGTCAAATCAGAGCTCATCTATCAACTATGTTACCTTCACAACCTTTGAACTCAAGAGAGAATATGAATGTAGTCAAAATCAATCAAGTTAGGAATGTAAAAGTCCAAGGAAGAACCTAGAGGGGGAAGGGGTGAATAGATTATCCAAAAAATTCTTCGGGCAGTGCAGTGAATTTGTGGGGTAGTCTCCACTGCCTGAGTCTGCTGCAGTAATGCGAAAGTTCTACAGTTGAGACTTTATCTTTGTAAAGCTTGTCTCTTTGGATTTAAAGTTCTTCACTAACAGTTATAGCAGTGATAATCAGTGCGGAAAAGTAAATGACACAGGATTTTATACTGGTTCGGACATCTGCTACCAACAAGTAACAGAAGCTTAGTCTAGTCTTTCTTTGGTCAAGACCAGTGTAGTCAAGCCAAAAGGAGGTTCACTATCTTCTTGTTTATGGCTTACAAGAAAACCCATTTATGACAAGATCTTACTTGCCAAAGGATCAAGAACCTAGATCTTACAGTGCTTTGCTGCAGTTGTTGTTCTTCAGTTACAGACTAGTGAACCTTCTTCACAAATCCTGAATCTTCGATTCAGCTCACGCACAGCGAGTCTTCAAGGCTTCTCTTCTTTTGAAAGCTCTCAAATGATGTTCAACTTTTCCCAGACTGGTCCACCTTGTCCTCTGCGCTGTGAGTCCCCTTTTATAGGCTCAGGGAACTAGAACCCGTGACTGTACTATCTGATAGTGACACCTTTGCCCTCCACTGTAGTAGACTGACTTGGCTTCACCTTTTCTGATCCATACACATCACCTTTGCCGCTTCACCTTTTCTGATCCAGTACACATCACCTTTGCCTCAACTTCTCGTTTTTGATCCCGTTCATGTTCCTTTCCATTACTGCATAACTCATACTACACCCAGCCTTTTGCACCAGGTCTGCTGCACTGCCTCTGCTGCATTGCCTCTTCAATAAAGGCTCTGTTGTATACTCATTTCTTTTAATAATATATGCGTGAGGGGGTTTCTTGTCTTTTGCAATAGAGGGGTTCCTTTTCTGCATAGTCTTTGCAGACGAGTCAACCTTTACAGGTTGCGCAGTAAAGACCTCACTGGTCTGCATCCTGATTCCAGACATTTCACCCTTCTGCAAGACTTTGACAGAGACATTTTTTATCTCTTTAATGCTGACTACAGACGAGTTTGACTCATGTAAGTGAACCTTTTCACCGAGCCAAGTCTTGTATCCAAACCCAGACCTATCCCATGGATATTGTCCTGTGATCAGTGCTTTTAGCAGATCCAGAGACTTACCATTTCACACATCTACTTGGGCTTGAAGCTCAGCATTTTTCTTGGTGAATGTGTCCACAATTTAAGAGAGAACTTTGACTTTCTCTTCTGATTCACTGAGTTTGTTGTCTACCTCATTTAACTGATTTTGCATGTCATTAACTTCTTGATAGGCAATCAACTCAATGTTCTCTTTATTCTCTCTTGAGAGAGCATTAAAGCTTTCAGAGGTCTCTTGAGGAGCCTCTTTCAGTTCCTCATTTAAGGCATCAGATTCGAAGAAGTCAAATACCTTTTTGCCATCATCCGACCTGGCCATGAGACACAGTTGAACATTTGAGATCGTTTCTTCTTCATCTGAGTCTGTGTCACTCTAAGTCTTTGAAACATGGCTTTTGCCTTTTCCTTCTTGTTAAAGGCTCCTTTTAGGTCCTTCTTCTTCTTGTGTGCAGATGAGTCCTATGGCGGTCGTCTGCATCGTGCAGCAAAGTGCCCAGGTTTGCCACAGTTGTAGCAGACATTTCCATCTGCTTCTTTAGTTTTGCTGGCACTTAGTTTTCCTTCATATTTTTCTTCTTGAAGAGCTTTTTGAATTTCCTTCCCTTGAGTGCTAGCTCTTCAGTCATGCTTTTGCTGCTCGTAGACGAGGTGCTGCAACTCTCCTCGTCTGCCATTGTCTTTAGGATCCTCTCCTGAGCTTTGAATGCAAGTGTCTTTTTCCTGGCTTCATCTAGCTATCTCTTCTGCTCCACCTCCAGATTATAGGTGTGCAGAACATCATAGAGTTGTGCCAATGACATTTTGACGAGGTCTCTCGAATCTCTAATGGCGGTTGTCTTCGTCCGCCAGGCCTCACCGAGAGATCTCATGAACTTAAGGTTTACCTCCTTGTTATCGAAGCTTTTTTCGAAAGTTTTGAGATTATTGATGAGAACATTAAACCTTTCACAGAAGCTTGTAAGGTTCTCATCTGCTCTCATCGAGACCCAGTCGTACTCCAGCATGAGGACATCCTTCTTATTTTCGCGTATCTCATTTGTGCCCTCATTTCTCAACAATAGTGCTTCCTATGCTTCCTTCGCTGTATTGGTATGGACCACGATCTCGAACCTATCGTCGTCCAGAGCCTTGTATATCTTATTCTTGGCTCTTCTGTCTACCAGTACCAGATCCCAGTTGTTTCTCGTCCACAGAGACTTCTTCTTGTCAACTTCTCTGGTGGCATCCATTGGATCTGGGATTTTTGGATCATAAGGCCCATCTCGGATAATGTCATACATTCTTTCATCTATGGAATCCAGATGTGCCAGCATTCTAAGTTTCCAATGGTTGAATTTATCGAAGGAGCAGGAAGGTGGCTCTCCACTATTTGGACACTTTGGTAGCTTTGGAGGAACCATGATTGAGTCTTCACAATAATAAACTGTTAGTAACTTCTTTGCAGACTGATATAAAAAGAAGTGACCTTTTCTTTTCAATAACTGTTAAGTCTGGAAAGATATGCTCTGATACCAACTAAATGTCCCAGAAATTACCTGAGTCTGCACTGAAGTTGTGGGGGTGAATACGTTATCTCAAAAATTCTCCGGACAGTGTAGTGAAGTTGTGGGGTAGTCTGCACTGGCTGAGTCTGCTGTAGTAATGCGAAAGTTCTGCAGTTGAGACTTTAGCTTTATAAAGCTTGTCTATTTGGATTTAAAGTTCTTCACTAATGGTTATAGGAGTGATAATCAGTGCGGAAAAATAAATGACACAGGATTTTATACTGGTTCGGAGATCTGCTACCAATAAGTAACAGAAGCTCAATTCAGTCTTTCCTTGGTCATGACCAGCGTAGTCAAGCCAAGAGGAGGTTCACTATCTTCTTGTTTATGGCTTACAAGAAAACCCCTTTATGACAAGATCTTACTTGCTAAAGGATGAAGAATCTAGATCTTATAGTGCATTGCTGCAATTGTTGTTCTTCAATTACAGACTAGTGAACCTTTTTCACAAATCTTGAATCTTCGATTCAGCTCACGCATTGCGAGTCTTCAAGGCTTCTCTTCTTTTGAAAGCTCTCAAATCATGTTCAACTTTTCTCAGACTCGTCCACCTTGTCTTCTGTGCTGTGAGTCCCCTTTTATAGGCTCAGGGAACCAGAACCCATGACTGTACTATCTGATAATGACAACTTTGTCTTCTACTGTAGTAGACTGACTCGGCTTCACCTTTTCTAATCCAGTACACATAACCTTTGCCTCAACTTCTCGTTTTTGATCCCTTCCTTGTTCCTTTCCATTCCAGCACAACTCATACTACACCCAGCCTTATGAACCAGGCCTGTTGTACGCCTCTGTTGCATAGCCTCTGCTGCACTGCCTCTGCTGTACCTCTGCTGTAGCCTCCATTGCAGCCCTGCTGTCAGCCTCTGTTGCAACTCGGCTGCATGAGCTCTGCTGTACAGTCTTTATATCCAATCTTTTTGTAACTTCACTTGCACCAAGTATTGTAACCAGTCTGCTACAACTCAGCTCCCACTCAAAAGCTTCCAGACCTCATCTGCTCAGCCTGTTAATGTAGCTTCATATGCACCCAGGACTTCACTCAGTTTTTTTACAATTCAGCTTGCATACTTGCACTGCAATATGGCTAACTTCTCTTTGCTGTTGGAGCTGGCCTAGAACACAGGAAGGATCCTAGATCCTAAGAACACTGGGACCTTTTGTTGTTGTATGTGATTGATCTTTTGCCTGTAATTTTTAGTCCGTGTAGTCTGCATCGCCTTGGTCTGCTGTACTCAGCTGCACCAGTGCTCTGCTGCACCTGGCTGCACTCTATTGCAACATGGTCTGCTGCACTCGTCTGCACAACCTGCGTCCCTTAGTCTATAACTACCTAACTAATTTTTACAGCCTAAGTATCAAATGCATACATAATTTCTTCCCAAGTTTTGTTCAACAATTCTATACAAAGTTGAGGGATTGCATATTCCTAACAATCTCCCCCTAAATTGATGCAAACAAAACTCCTAAGAAATTTTAACAGCAAGAACACCTGTTCATTCATTTTTAAGAGAAAATTTTACAGAATGTAGAGGACTTACTGATGTGTATGAAATCACACATTATTTCGTTATTCTAAACGTTTGTTTTTTTTCCCTTTAAATTGTCTAAATTGCATTTTTAGTGTTGTTTTGCCTTGAAATGTTGGTACTGCTGTGTGTTGATGTTTTATGGCAGATTGGCATGGAATTTGAAGCAAAAAGGAAGAAGAATGAAGAAAATGGAAATTCAAGAACTCGAAGAAGAGCATTTCACGTCTCATCAACATTTCACGCTCTTCAAAGAGGCTTTTCAGTAAAATTTTGTTACGATTAGCTAGATTTATATGTGTAGAAGCTATGTATAAGTTTTGGGAATTTTTGGACGTCGTTTGTTATTTTTAATTTTAGTTTTAGGAAGAATAGTGAATAGTGAACAATGAACAGTCGCGGGCGCTACCACCTTGAACAGTGTCGCGGGCGTGCCTAACTTATGGACGCGGGCGAGACGGGCCTAAATCTGCAGAAGTTCAATTTTGTCCGTTCGATCAACTCTGTTTCGTTCCCAGGCCTATTTAAACCCTCCCTAGGGTTGAAATCAGCAATAATTTCGTCAGAGAAACACGAGGTGACGGCAAAAGAGAAGAAGGAGAAGAAAGGCGATCAAAACAAGGGAAAAACAAGGTGGAATCATCGCAACTTCATCCCATACTCTTAGCATAGACTTCAAATACGCATTGGGACTTCAATAAGCTCTGTATAGATCCTGTTTATTGTTATGTTCATGACCAGAATCTGTTTAAGTCT
>JAOVYX010002442.1:0-11787 GCA_035668315.1 Drosera spatulata
ATCCTGCTACATGGATGCTAGAAGTCAGTTCTGTCGCGACTGAGGTTCATCTTGGGATTGACTTTGCCGAGTACTACGAATCATCTACATTGTATAAGTAAGTTGTGTAACCAGGGAATCTACAGACCAATTCACTGGAATGAAACTTGTTGCTGACTTGTATAATTATGGATAGGGAAACTGCAGCACTTGTCGAGCAGTTGAGGATTCCTCCAACTGGAGCGAAGGATCTCTACTTCGAAACCCGGTATCCCGAGTCTACTTGGGGTCAATTCCAGACATGCCTTTTGAAGCAATGGTGGACGTACTGGAGTAGTCCGGATTATAACCTTGTCCGCTACATCTTCGCCTTGGCCTGTGCTTTGATTGTTGGAGCTATTGTTTGGGAAATTGGCAACAGAAGGTTCATGCATTTACTCCTTTTTCCTTAAATTTATGCTTGTTGAATCAGCTGGTGCAATTTTCGCTGAAGGCTTTCTTTTTTATCTTCTTTTTTTCTTCCATCTTTGGGTTTCAGGGATAAACCTATCTAGGTTGGGGATTTTTATTCCATCCCTAACCGGTCCCAAGTCCGGATAAAATGGTGAGGGTTGTGTGTTAGATAGTGGATAGTCAACACGTAAAAAGTCTCGTTGGATCTCTCAACATGAATATGATGACTTGTGCGTCGTCGTATTTATGTAGCCGACCCCACTTGATGGGATAAAGGCTTGATTTGTTGTTGTTGTTAGGTTTCAGGGATACAGCAAAGGATCTGACTGTGGTCACAGGGGTCATGTATCTTATTGTCATGTTTGTGGGATTCACAAATTGTTCAACCGTACAGCCGGTTGTGGCTGTTGAAAGAACTGTGTTTTATCGCGAACGAGCTGCAGGGATGTATTCTGCGTTTTCCTACGCCATTGCACAGGTTAGCATATAGAACTAGCTGAACTCCATGATGCCAAATTTCGAGATGACTTTTGACTCTTTTGATAGAAATTGCTCTCCTAGCGATTTTTCTCGTCCACTGATGACCATAGAGGAAGCTCAATGTTATAATGTACCATCCAAGGGTTTTCATAGCTCTATTGCTAAATGTTGTGGTTGAGTGACCAAAGTTGAGCTTCCTACTGCAGGTGGTCGTGGAAATACCATTTGTGTTTCTCCAAACAGTGTACTACGTTCCTATTTTGTATTCTATGCTGAGCTTTCAATGGACGGCCGCCAAGTTCTTCTGGTTCTTTTTCATCGCCTTCTTCACCTTCCTGTACTTCACGTACTATGGAATGATGACCATAGCGGTTACACCAAACCAACAAGTCGCTGGGATCGTCTCTACTACCTTCTTCTATCTTTTCCATCTCTGCTCGGGCTCTTCATCCCTAGACCGGTAAGCCAGTACATTTCTGCACTAGCTTGATGTCTTCCATGATCTCGTCGTATATGGGCACTTGACGCGATGTTTCTGTACGTTCTCAGAAAATACCCAAGTGGTGGAGCTGGTACTATTGGTTCTGCCCTGTTGCTTGGACGCTGTACGGACTGATCACGTCTCAATATGGTGACCTCGAGCAAAGAATCAAGGTGCCCGGTATTTTTCCTGATCCGACCATAAAGTGGTATGTTAAGCACGAGTTGGGGTATAACCCCGATATGATGGGAGTGGTTGCTGCTGTTATGATAGCCTTCACAGTGTTATTTGCTTTCTTCTTTGCGTACTGCCTTCGGGCATTGAACTTCCAGGCTAGATAAACTCTGTGAAGTAGACTACAGTCTCGTGGCGCAAGAGCTTGCTGCGGATGCTCTTGCCGTGGCCTCCCCCCAGAAAGCTTGTATTCTGTAGTTTTAGATTGTAAAGATGCATCGACTCTAATACTAGTATAGTGAATCCCACAGGGAGGTGTATTGCCAATTCGCCCCTTCATCCATCCTCCATATTGTTTTAATCGTAACTCTCACAACTTAGTGGTTTAATCCCGTTACTGTGTCTTATACTGATCTGTATATGGTAGCTAAATCGTGTAACTAGATGCTGTTTTTCTTGTTAGTGAAAAAAGTGCTGTATTTAACTATGGCAATGTCTTGTAACCTAATCCCTTCGCAGTCTGATTCCAATCAAGTGAACCGATGATCAGGTTTGCAGGAATGCTAGCTCAACTGTATGCATGCTCAAGCTAATCGCAATATTCCTCGTTTATCCTGGAAGTAGCACTATCGTGCAATGGTTCATGAGAATCTCGGGCTAACTCACATCACCATAGCCAAGATAAAATCTGATATGGATCAAGTTCCGAAACTGCCACAACGATATCAGCAAACTCCTGGTTGATAGCTGGTGAATTGGTCAGGTAAACCAGAACCCAACTGTATTGGCTTAGGTTAATCAAGAGAAGCATGATAAGAAAATGCTGCCATCTTTTGATGGACATTTTTGGTTATTCAAAGTAAATTGATGATGGTGACCATTGTGTGTTTCCTAGCCATTATCTTTCATAGAGTTGAGATTTACTAACCCGTGAAGCTAGCTTTTCATTGTACTTGTGGTGCTGAGGTATCTTGATGATAACAAATGCTCAAATGGTGGCTGAATCCTCCCCCCGTGAACGAGTTCACTTTAAAGTTCTATGTCATGAAAACATATAGAAAAAGTTGCTGATCAAATGCTTGATCTTCTCCAACTTCAATGTAACCCCGGCACCCATTGGGAAATTCTTTTATGCTTTTAGAAGATTAGGAATGCTCAACCATATGGTTTGAGAAAATATTATTTTACGACTTGGCCAATAGCTATTGACTCTTTGTTTCAATGTCCTTCGCATAGATCGTTTTGTCATGATTCGAAATGTTAATGGATGTCATGTCCTGCTTAACTTGAGAAACCTTATTGATTGTTTTAAGATACAAATTACTTGGAATATAGTTTCCGTTTCAGAGATTGGGATCCTCTGTTGTGCAGTTGGCATAAAGGTCATCAAAACAAGATGAAATCAGCACAGGTTTTTGGCTTTGCTTTTCTTCCAGTCTTGGGTTGTTGGTAGCAGTTCGATCTCCTTGCACGAATCCGAATCCTCTGTTTGGATGATCCCTTTGGAGTTTAACTGTCATGATACTACATTAAATTATAGTAGTATACCCATTATATACCATAAAAAATATGAGGCCAGAAAAGTTTGTGCTTCCCATGCTTCCAACATCAAATGTTTCTCCAAGTTGGAGATTGAAAGCAACTTATGTCATTATCCTTTCCTAATTAATTGCTCGCATTAATAGTTGAGGCCAAATTGACAAACAAGTTTATGGCTAATTCTTGCTAAGCTCTAAGCCCTTGTGAATCACTCATCCTTTTCGACATTCACATTCGACTACAATCACCAAAGAAAATCATCGAAGGATGTGTCACGAGTAGATCAAGAGGTCCGAAACTATAGAAACTTTGCGTATCTATGATCACAAGTTCGACGACTTTGAGAGGAGAAAACTTGTGATCGTTCTGATAGATCGTGTTTTGCCCTTAGGTAGTAACGAAGCATGTAAACTGATGATCATCTACGTTAAGGAAATATCTTACCAGACAATGAATCACATGTACAAAAACGAAAAAGTATGAACGAAAAAGGAGTCATTTTGTACCACATATATCATAGATGCATGAGCATTCAATTTCACACTTGAAGAAGGCATGCACACACCTTTTAACTAATTCATTTCGTTATACTTCACGAAAAATCTAGTCTGATCACGACCATTCACATCTGATGTAAATCACCTGTGACTTGAAATCATATGGTCCACAAATTTTCTAAACGTAGTGTCGAAAAAAGCCGAGGAAATTGCATATAAATATGAGTTCTAAGAATCCAAATCTCACTTCAACAAATACAGTAACAATCAAAAGAGCTCCAAAAACACATTACGCTACAAGCAAGAAAGCATTGAATCACTTGAGCCATGGCGCCACACGGAGAGGTCATCGCGAACTCGTACACTAGGACCAAGGAGTTCACTAGGCCGCCGAGACTGTCCAATGACAACCTTCATCGCACGATCTCAGACATCTCGTACGAGCTCATGAGACAAGACGTGGTTGACGAGGCCTTGAAGATAAACCTCCCGCCAGTACACGAGGTGGAGGATGCCAAGTGCGAGTGTTGTGGAATGAGCGAGGAGTGTACACCCGAGTACATAAGGAAGGTGAGGGAGAAGTTCACGGGCAAGTGGATATGCGGCCTGTGCTCCGAGGCCGTGAAGGAAGAGATGGAGAAGAACGGAGGGAAAGGCAACGAGGCCCTTAGCACGCATATGAGTCATTGTGTGAGGTTCAATAAGCTCGGGAGGGCTTATCCTGTGTTGTGCCAGGCCGAGGCAATGAGGGAGATATTGAGGAAGAGCTCGAGGGTGAGGTCGCAGTCGATGAGTCCTAAGGAGAAGGGAGGAAAGAAAGGTGGTGGCATCGCAAGGAGCTCGAGTTGTATGCCTGCTCTAACTAGGGAGATGAATACTCTGGCTCCTGGGAACTGATCATATTATCAACTAAGTTGAATGATCTAGTGAACTGTGATTCACGATCAGCCATAAACCTTGGAAGGGTTTTTTGGAGGTTGCTAACACTATTCTTTAACTATTATCATGGTTTTTATGCGACTGCGGTCGGAGTTTAAAGTCGTCTACTGGGTTGATCTTGGAGTCTTTGAACCACTTTCATCTGTTCCTCACCTGGAATGGTTTTTTAGTTGGTTCAAGACACCCATCATGCCGATCCACGCATATAGTTGATGTATATGTATCTAATTGTTGGGTCCTTCTATGTAATCCATTTCTTATCTGCAATGAGTTTGTTTAATTCATATCTGCGTTATGCCCTATCGTGCTTAAGACCCTCCATTATTGGATGGTCAATATACAATCCTGATAGACATGACAATCTCTACGCTTCTCCCTGTGTATACATTTTCCGCTCCGAGTATGTTAATCCTGGGGCATACCCTTATAAGCTAATCGATATGACCGAGTATTTACGTATTGTGCACACAGCATGTCCTCTGGGTTCCAAAGCAATAAAGCAGACAGGGTAAGAACATGAAAGGACAAACATAAAGCAGTTGCTCGAAAAGAGTCTTAACAAGATTAGTGTACAACAGTACCATGAGAAGTTAACAACATATCCACGTCAAGGAGCAAATAGAGTAACATACAACAGTAGCATGAAGAGTTAACAAGATATCCAAGTCAAGGAGCAGCAAAAGCACAAAAGGATCATCAGAATCACTGTATCTTAGTTTTCAGACGAAACTATCATTCAGATACCAGCTAGATGAAAGACCAGTTAACAAACATGAAACAGATGCAATGAGCGGTTTCCTCTTCGTTCAGTACCTTCCACGCGACAGCCCTTTCATATGACACCGGCCTGCCCATGCTTGAAGAGCAAATCCCGCCCTGGAAGCACGCAAAACCCTACACAAAATAATAGAGCAAGTGAAGTGTGAGTAGGGAAAAATGTAGATAGGCTTCCGGTTACTGTTATTTGCTGTGAGTGAAGGTATACTTGTTCTATTATCAGTGGGAACTCAGAGCAGAGCGCCTTTCGTCCATCATCATCCAGAATTTTCTCTAAAGCAATGTCTTGCAGCGCAACCAAGGTGGTCTCGAGCATGTCAAGGCCCGCCTGATTCGCAAAGGTAAAACCAGGGACCGACTGTGTACAAATATAACAGATCACGTGATCAGAATCACCTCAACACCAAAAACAAACAAGGAATGTCACTTACCAGGGTAAATTTACTACTATACTACACAAAGGCTCGGAAGACTAGAAGAAGCAGGGCATAGATAGGCAGGAAGAATTACCTTCAAAGAGCAACACAGAATCGCATCAGAATGATGCCACAGAGACTTGAGAACAACATCACTCCCCTCGGCATTAGACTTCAGCAAGTCTGATCCCGAGAAGCATCTGCAGTAAACACAACAGAATGAGTTACACACTCGTAACCATACTGAAGAGCTTCAACAAGAAGTATGATGTTTTTGTATCATGCCTATAGCTTTGCAAGATCCATCGAGCCAGAGTGCTCGCTTCAGGGTTAGCAAGTTGCGACCGAAGACCAGAATGAGAACCAACATTGGGAGAAAGCGCCAGTGCAACCCTCTGGACAGAAGCTACTATGCTCCGGACATACTGGCGAGCCATAGCAGCCACATTATCTTGGAGGTGGCTCTCAAAGGCAAATTGAAACGCAATTGTCATCACTGATCTTGTAGTCCCATCACCAGCAAGATGGTCAGTGGACGATTTACTCCCAGCTGGGCCCACGTCAAGAGCTGAAGCAAGATCCAAGGTTCGATTTGGACTGGATGTTTCCTGTATTTCATGAAAAGCGAATTAGCATGAGAACATGAGCATATTTAGATTTCGGACACAAAAAAAAAATTATAGAGTGGAAATTTGACCTTGGTGGAACCAAGAGGAATGATGCGAAATCCTGAGGGAAGAACTGGTGCTTCATCAGCAAATGATGCATCTATAGGAGCAAATATGAGTTCGGCAGAGGTGCCCACAGCATTTTCATCAGTTCCACTACATAGCTGTGAATCATTGTCAGGAAGCAAATTAGAGAAAAGTGGTTTGATATGATAATAATCCGGTCCTAACGCACGATCTGTGCAAAAAATCGAAAAAAGGGACACGGCATGTTACTGAATGGAAGGAAAATAACCTACAAGCAGGCCACTAGTTCCACTTATTGCAGATTATAAGACATGATAGGATCTATGTTTACCTGCAAGAGAAAGATGTCCCTTGGCATTATCGTATCTTCAGGGTATTGGGCAAAACCCTCCAGCTTGATAACTTCCAAGAGCTAGCAACACAAATAAATTTAACTCAGATTCAAATAAAACATGGAGGAATAAGGTTGTTCAGTGTATCATTTCCTTGATCAGACCATGCTGAAGTCAAGAGCTTTTGATGCGGGCTAGTTTCAGATTAATGTATTGATAGAAGACAGACATGTTTCAACGAAAAGAACAAGAGAAAGGGAGGGAAATCACAAATCTAATCGGCTAACCTCTTCATGCTCAATTGTGTGAGCCAATGGAAGTACAATTTGATTGGTGAAGTTGCCTATCCGAGCTCCTGGCAAACTACATGGACCAACTTTTGCAGCCATTGCTGAGTAAGCATCAATGTTATTGTCTGCCCATTCTGATCGGTGCTCCCTTAAAAACCTAAGTAGTACTGCTGGAGGGACATTCTGCACAACAAGAGTATCAAAAGCTATCAGCATTTTAATCAACAAGTTGCTTGATTCATACCCTTAAGGACTAAGGAGACAAGCTAGAGAGTACTTCTAATGAACCTTTCACATCAAAAGGTCAAGCTAACATGCAAGGAGAATAAAAAAAGGCCACGACAGCTTGTTGGTGTCATAGCCGCATAGCTCAACTTTGTCCAGGTTGCAGAAGATTTAGGTGATGCAAAAGGATCAACTACATTGCGGCTGGTATGATGCAGGTCATACAATGACTTGACAGAGAGTAGATATTCAACATGAGCATGGTTTTGATATCCAAACTTCAAGCAAGATGCTACTACGGCAACGCAATTGACAATGGAAGACGTCAACTAACCTGTAAGAGCATGGATGCCTTTGCACACAGAACACCATTGTTGACAGCTGGAAACCCATTAGCATATGCAATATTTAAAGCCATCAATTTATCAGGAGAAGAATTGACAAGAACAGTAACATCATCCGTGCCATCATTTCCAATCGGTGACCACCTTTCATCCGCAAATCCATTAAGTGCCTCGTTGAAACCCCTGACATATAACCCATCAGGCTGAAAAAACAGACGGTCAAGTGAAAACAAGAAGATTCAATGGCTATAATCCACAGACATACCTGTTCAGCTTTAGGCTAAGTGCTCGTAATGCTGCAGGTCTTCTACCCCAATAAGGGACATTTGGCTGTGAAACCTCCTGGGCAATTTGTCTCAAGTGACGCAATGCCTACAATATATGACGTCAATAATGAATAAATTCTAAGAATTCAAATCAGGTTAAGACATCTCCCTGGTTCCTAACCAAAAAAAGAGGAGAGAAAGGACAATCCAAATTGACAACTGAAAAATAATTATTCCATGACAGGCAAAACATAGCAAGTACCGCCATTGTCGTTTTCTGAGCTAGCATTGTGGAAGATTCATACAGGGGGCGCAAGACTTCAGGAACATTTCTTGGCTGTTTCAAGATATCAACAGATAGAAGTTACTAATGAGCTCAATGCAAATTAACAAACTAGTGAATAGAAATAAGAGCCCTTCCAAACCTCAAGATCCATATGTTCGACAATGTGAATAATGGAACCACCACCTTCACACAGCCTTATCAGGTAGCCACTAGGTAAGATTTCTGCTCGGACAAAATTCGGAACATGGGGCACACATGGACCGTTTTGGGTATTGTTCAGTGATCTTTCACATACCTGTATTTGATTGCATTGGATCAGAAATAGCTTCATCTTGATCTGAATCTATAATTCAAACAAGAAAGTGCAACATACCACTAGACTGCCATCCTCCATAACAGAAGTATACCGCAGCAGCCAGAAATCACGGGCAGGTGCCAGAGTAGTTGGCGCATAAAGCTAAATCAACAAAAACAGCATAGTGGTGCATTTCAGGTGACGTAACACATGTGGCTCACGCGACATATAGTAGAAAAAGGGAAAGCAGTGATAACCTGCATATAGAGCAGTTCAATGGTTCCACCATTGGCAGTGGGCAGCACGTTAAGCACATCCACAGCTCGGCATTCGCGAAACCACGAAGGCCTATCCTTGAGGATTTCTGCTACCTGTGACACATTTTAAGAAATTAAATCCAGCTAAAACTGGGACAGCGCAGAGAGAATAAGCAACCCCAAAAAACTGCTTACTCTGGTAGGTTCAAGACCCACTAGGCCGCAGGCTCGTGCTGCCACTCCAGTGCAACCATGAGAAATAGCGACGATTCCAATGGAATCCGGACCAGGCTGCAAATTTTTAGAAGTGCAGGATCAGCAACATTAACGCCAAACTCCACTTTGCAACTCAATTGAAAGCATTCCACATTCACCACTGTGCATTTTATCCTAAGATCATTATTTACAACTTATACAGCAAAGTAAGGCCGCAAGAAATGTTTTAATATGTCCCTCTATGCATCCACACCATCAAATTTTTCAGATATAGTAGTACTTTGTTCTGTCACGCCATGAATCATCCATTACAGGATAACCCAAAACAAACTACACACAGCCAACCTCCATCACATGATATGCTTTCTAAGCTGTTTGATACCTTGTAACCTTTAAGCAGTCCAAAACGGCTAATTATACGGCAAACTAAACACTTGAGGGGTTTCAATACCAAGTCTTATGAGACCGAACACGACGCTTGAACAACCTTCTAAGCTACAGTATTTTGGAACATTCCTAATATATTAGCACATGCCAACAACAAAAAACAGCATAATGCAAAGGATCTTTCTCAAGAAACAAACACAATGAGCAGTGGCGCCATTAGACGACAAGATTAGTGCCCTCTGGCGCAAGCACGACGACAAATAGTTAATTACAAAGTACAAGCATACTCACAACTAACTAACAATTAATAATCACTACTTGATTACTCAATTAAAATAAAGCCAAGTAGAAGTATGAAGAGATGAGTGACCTTCATTCCGGGCATTTGGACCCACTCAACAGCAGTTCCAATAGCCTTTGAAAGAAACTCTGTTAAAGTCTCTTCTGCAATGGACAAAAGCCTGGGAAGAATACAAAAGCAAAGGATCCCACATGAGCCACACCAATCAAACAGGCACCAAAACACAAGAGACCAAAACTCACAGCATCCAATGCCCTAAAAAACAACGCTACACCAACATATCAGCACAAACCCAAAGATTTTATTCCCCCACTAACCCTGCAGGACTAGCATCCCTTGGTGGATGCTGTGGCACCAATCTGTTTTGTTGACCACTTGTCACCACTGATTCACAGCTTGTGTCCTTTGAAGTGAGCCCCTTCTGCAACAAGAACCAATTGAAACCCAATTCATCCCATGATCTTACAGGATGGCAATAAGCGATGTAGAAAGCAAACTGATCATTGAGTAGACAGAAAAAGCCTCTTAGTTTATGCAAGCGTATATGTAAGTTTAATCTCTCGGACCTAGCTTTAAACAGGACTCTTAATCACAGCGTGAGTAAGATGATAACCATCTTATTACAATGGCGATCTTGCTCTAAATATTGGATAAGTGAGCAAGTAGGCAAGATGATAAACGTGATGAAAAACAGCTTACATCTTGTGTGTGCTGGCGATAGTAGCCATTCTCATACACCAGCTGAGACACCTGCTTCTGCAACCTGTCATTCTCCTCCATTAACAGCTTGTTCATAGCATTCAGCTTCCTATTCACGGCTTGTAACCTCGAAGCCTCTTTCCTCTGCTTTTCCCTGCATCTGCAACATTTGGATCAAGCATAGAATATTAACAAATATTCCTACAAATTCACATGAACAAAATAATGGAATAAAGAGATCTACCATGGTAGAGGACTCCCTAGATTGCCAAAATGGTCACAGAACAAATGGACAACTATCCTTGCAGAACCAAGATGAGAAGAAATGAACTAGGAACAAAGATGACAGAGGATCAAAAGTTCTCAATGATACCTTCTGTTCTGAAACCAGACTTTGATCTGCTTCGGATCAATATTCGAGAGAATCGGGCACTCGCGGATAAGCTGCTGGCGACGGAGAGAACTGGGTTTAGGGCATTCATGATAGAGCCTCTCAAGGGCCTCAACCTGCTCAGGTGTATACCTCACATACTTCCCATTGTCCAAACCAGCTCCTCCCTTCCCATCCTTGCAGGACATTGCCATCATTCTATTCCTCAAATCTCAAACCTTTCTCCTTGAACTCCAAAGCAAATCAATCTCTTAACCCAACAAATGAGAAACTTTCACTCACCACCCAGTTTCTTCAAGCTTATCCTCCTCCTAACCCCAAATCAACCCTCTGCAAGAACTTCAAATGGGTACTCAGATAAAGGCTATTCCTTCACCGTGGTACCAAAAACCAAGAAATATTCTCACTACCCAGATGGAGTTTTCTTGTCGACAGAGGCTATGAACTGCCCCCTACAGCAAATTCAGCAATCCAAAACCACAACACTCACTAGACGAGATGCTACACAGAAGAACACTGATCAACCCAACAGAAACAATCACCAAACCATCACTGAAAACGACAAAAACAAAAACATTTCATCCCAGACCAGACCTATCTCCATTATCATCATCATATTCATCCCCACACACCTCGTGACCCTTTCACCCTCTTCTCCACACCACAACAAACATACAACGTACCATCAAACTCCCAACACATTGAACCAAAAAGGGGCTGAAACCAAAACAGACAAAACAAAGGCTCCAAAGGGTCCCTAAAAAAGCCAAAACCACACACCAGAAACAGGTACAACTTCGTTATGGGTCACAATCTGGTTACCATAAACAGAACTCTTCACTGCTCTGACCACACCATTGGTGAAAGAAACAGACCCAAATCAAATCAAAATCAAAAACCCAAATGGGTAGTGATTAAATTAAAGGCTCAACAACCCAAACCCCAAATTGAATGGAAAGATCTTGTCTTTGTATAGGGTTCTGATGCTGTATATTGATTTCCATTTGGGTTTTCACTGCCCCTTTGGTTTAGGCTTTTTTGTCAGAATGGGGAAGGTCAAGAACAGAG
>JAOVYX010002443.1:0-11782 GCA_035668315.1 Drosera spatulata
ATCAAAAACCAATAAAAATCACGCCACCGGATGACCTAAAGATCACGTGGTTACGCCTTAGGAACCGGAGAGGCATATTCATATCTTTCCTTTAGACACTTCATGTATCATAATTCTTCTTTATAACCGAGAGATAGGAGACCCATGAATGAATGCAATGGAGCCGGTCATCTGTCAAACCTCTCGCATTTAGGAAATGCTTTCTGGAAGGGTGCCCCTCCATTGGTTGAAACTCATTCCCAGCATGCTTCACAGCCATCGATCTTTGAATTCAATGAAAGAAGCTTGAAAAGGCCTCCACAAACGAAAATAGAATGATTGGGGCGCAGAAGCCCTCCAGCTTATCTTATGCATCAAAAAGGCTACTTGACCAGCCTACTGATTCTTCTTATGGGGCAATACCTAAAAAGATATGAAATAAGGGCACCCGAGTCCCTAACAGGAATCACGGAAAAAGCCTCTTACGCAAGTATACAAACAGCTCTCATAGTTCAAAAAGACGTGTGCTAGGATTCTAATTGTACAAAGGCGGGGGCGAGTTACCTCATAGCAAGCACTGGTGCTACTGGCATGGGCCTCTACCCCTGTGTAGTCTCAGCCCGCCAATAAACCATTTGAATACCAGGATCTGAAAGATCAGATGCGCGGAATCGCAATTGGTTAAAGATCACTGAATTACCACTCCGTGGGCTATTACAATTGGGATAACTGAATACTTGTATGCCTTTATCAATGTAGTAACCATCTTTCTATAATCAACATGTGAAAGCGGAGTAGCTTGCCGAATCCAAAGTGTCTATCTCCGCCGCCAGACTGAACTATCTGATGGGAAGCCTAACGACTGGTTACGGTAGCGTAGCTAGGGCTATGAAAAGCAAGGCGGGGAAAGAAGTGGACTGTGAGAAAGAAAGCCCTAACACCTAACCTCTTCCTAACCGAAAACAAGGAGAAGGACCGAGGAAGGCATGCGTCATGCTTAAGACTTGGCTTTTCCAGACATTCTCGATTTGAACGTTCCAAATGGTACACAGGGAAAGATAGAGCAAGGTGCCGCCAGCACTATCGGACAGGAAGCAAAAGCATGAATGCACACATAGGAATGTATACCTGAGTCAACGGTTGATAGAAAGGCATCACTGATTGCCATTTGGCAGGTTAACGACATCCCTTGCTTCAATCCCAAGTTCTTTCAATAAAAGGCCCTCTGACTAGACTTTTTTAGGCTATTTGGTCTTCTTCCTCACCATAGACTTGCGGTAAGCCGCCATAGGTCCGAAGACAGCCTTCCAGGTTCAGTCTTCTTATCAAGGTGGGAAGGAAGGAGCTCAAACTTCTTTCCTCTCACTAAGAACCCCTAGAGCAATAGACGGAATTAGGAATTTTGGGGGTTAGGATAGATGCATAGAATCCGGATGCCGAAAATACGCGGTTAAGGTAGAAGATCTCAAGACAAATCATTAGCTTCGGTGGACAAGATAAGATCAAATTGCTCCTCTTTCAGGATCCCGTGACAGATGGGATTCAAAGGGCTAGGATCTAAAGAGATGGCTATGAGAGTAGCGCCTGTAGTAGCTTGACAGTAGGAAGAGTCTAAAGGCCTAACCGCAGCTATTGAATCCACTATTCTTGTTCAAGCTGTTTTTGCTTGAGTTGAATCAGCTGCGAGTTCATCAAGAGAGGAGGATCAAGGTAGTGAAATGACAAAAGGTGGTTCAGTGACCGATGGGAAAAAGAATTCAATCTCGGGACAAAGGGCAGAAGGAAAGGTTAAAGCCTCAAGGATAAGCGGTTGAGCAATCGAGAAGATCGACTAAAAGACGAGAGGAAGCGAGTGAAGAATCTCTGAAGTCATTCAAGAATCTCATAAGCGAATGCCACTCAACCAAAGATTTGGAGATTAGTAGCTTCGGCTTACGCCGTAGGTTGGATTTCAGGAACTAGTCTGTTCTCATTTTTCTTACCCCGTGGAAAATAGAGTGATTGCCGTAGCTTTCTTCTTCCATCCTATCGTTGCTTTATATCAATTCCCCGAGTTCTGGCTTATAGCCAAGCCAAGTCCCACATCTGCCTATGAAAAAGCATCCTATACTTAATAATAGAAAGATTCCTTAAACGCGAGGCTATTTCACAAGCCATTAGACACGAATACAGCGAACACTTCTACCACTTCAACAGCTACCAGCTACGCTCGACCTCTTCCCATCCGTCCTGTCAAGAACTTAAAGTCCAAGCTTTGCCACGTGAATCAGAAGAACTGATTGATTGCCCATTAGTAAGTAAGGGAAGGCAATGCCCAATAGAAAATCCCTCTCACTTCACTTGCTTGATGGAGAGCCTGTGACCTAGCTATGAATCATGGATGGCTTGGCTTACTTCTAGAAAGAGAGACGTCCCTTGCCACCGAATTCTTTCTTTTGCACGAGCTACTGAATCAACTGATTCTCCTACTAATATATGAAATGAATGGTTCGTGCTTTCCAACTAAGATATTATGTATATGAAGCCTTTAACTTAAATAGGCCTTCTTCTATGGGAATCATTTTTCTTATTATTCCATAAGTCTATCCGACCCCCTACTTTTCTTATTCAAGCACCGGGTGGGCAACGAGGCTTCTTTTTAGCTCACGTAGGAAAGTCCTAACATCTTCTAGCTGAAACTCCTAATATCTTAATACCGGGAATACCAAATCATACCAGGTCTAATTCCGGTTCCAATACCGCTTCCTTTTGGCTCTTCTTTCACTGCAGCACCATTTTTCGGATCACCTAAGACAATGCGCGTGCGCGGGTATTCTGCTATCAACCTCACACACTATCTACAGAGCACTAAGAATAGCAACTAGAAAGATGAGTTAGGCAAAAGGGGGGAATTACCTATTGATAGGGTGCACCCTCTGGAATTATGATCTTTCTTACTTAGCAGAGTCCTGGAAAGGAGGAAGGTTCAGTCGGTCAACCATTCCAGTCCAACTACTTTCTAATAAGCTCTCATCCGAATAAGATGTGGAAGGATATTACAATTGGCCTTCTTTCTTATTTCAAAGGGATACAGGGCTTTTAGCTTTTGACTATCGAGAAATGCCCTTGACGCTCGCTTTAAAGTAAAGGCGGAATATTCTAATTAAAGGGAGAGGTGGAATAGGCCTTTGAAGGGTAATGATTATACGTTTGTAATGCATTGTATGTCCCATTCTTCTACCCTTTTTCGGGAGTCGATGACTATTCATAGCTCTTACCTTGACACCAAAGAAGAGTTCGATGCAGGAGATGGAATCGCAATAAAAAGAGGCCAAAACCCAACATCAATTAAAAAGGAAGAAAGATGAGGAAACTAAAGATACCAGTTTTAAGAGTCTGATAAATGCTAATAATTGTCAACAAAGATCTTCTTCTTCAACCGTTAGGCAACAAAAAAGAGGTAGTCATACATGACTACCACCGCAAGGAAGTGAATAGTTTTTGGAGACATTATGAGTACCTCCTTATAAAAGTAGAATAGTGGCGTTGAGTTTCTCGACCCCTTGCCTTAGGATTCGTCAGTTGTATTTTTCGATGGGCGCAGGGAAGGGATATAACTCAGCGGTAGAGTGTCACCTTGACGTGGTGGAAGTCATCAGTTCGAGCCTGATTATCCCTAAACCCAATGTGAGTTTTTCTATTTTGACTTGCTTCCCCCCCCTTTTTGGATTGTATGCAGAGTGAGTATACACTATGCAGTCGAACATGGGATGATTCACGAATTTGTAATAGATCTATCGAGTAAGGGATTTTTTGATGAAGACTTTAAAATCAAAAAGAGGAGATCTTTGATCTTCAGGGATCTTCATTAGATCAAAACGACTTCGCTCTGCACGAATGATTACACGGCAAAGAGACGTAATTTGATAGTTTGGGAGTTGATAGTATAGAGAAACTCGGATCATATACCATACCATTTTAAGAGATTTTCAATTGCTAAATACAAGAATAAAGAAGATAAAAGATAGTTATTGTTTTGACATCACGTAGTGTGGCTGCTGTCATTGCACCCTGACAATTGACTGTTCATACTTGTAAAATAGCGTATAGTTGCTATTTGTTGGTCATTTCAAGTTTATATCAAGAAGTTTATGACTAATGCCTTGGCAAGTACTAAATTTAGCTTAAATCTCGGTCGAAGTTACTTTCTGCCATAGATTCACGGACAGAAGTATAGGTTCTATCTGTAGTTAGCCTATTTTTCTAAGAGTTGCTTTTTTTTTGGTCGACAGAACCACTTCATGCAGTTGCTTGCAACCTGAGAGATGCTACATTGGTGGCAACAGGGGGCGAAAATGAAGGCGTGTTTTTGTGGAGGATCGGACAGCCAGTTGACTCGGCTATTGGTCTTGGAGGTCGGTCATGGTCTCTCATCTTTTAAAAATGCTTGGACTTGCAGTCTCTTGCCCTTTAGCTGGAGCTATACTTGTTCCTTTTATCGTTTTCATTGTCTGCTTTGTTACTTCTTGTCATGAACTTGTTGTAAGTTACATTGCAGGGCATGATGGCACAGTTTCTGGTTTATCATTTAGTGCTGATGGAAACTTGCTTGCCTCTGGAGGGAAGGACGGTTGTGTCAAGGTTTGGGACACTTCATGAAATCTGCAGAACACTTTCAAAATTGAGGATGAAGGCTTCGAGGTGGATTATGTGTAATTTTAACCTTGGAATTTAAGTTTGCTAATTATTTTCTATGTGAAGATATGTAATCCTGTTTCTTACAGACTTATAGCACTTGTGTGGCTTCGTAGTGGATCAAGTGGCATCCAAGCCGATACAGTGTCTTGGCGGGTTCGATTAATTACATTGCTTGGGTATTTGATGTTGATACAAATGAATCATATGCGCTTAATGGTCATCATGGACCTGTAACATGTGGTGAGTTTGCTTTCAATGGTAGCCTCCTGACCCTTTAAATCATCCATTTCAATTATTTCTTACTAATAATGTATTTCCTCCTTCACTTCCTCTCTCACGCACACTTTCTCACACCTATTCTTCTTGTTTCCTCTTAAGGTGATGTTATATGTACTGGTTCTGGTTCTGATGATAATCCTGTGAGAATATGGAATTGAGCAAGTGGTGATTGTATTCATGTGGTTAAAGGTATGCTTCTGTATCAATTGCTTTGCATATTTTTAATCAAATCACCTTTTTGTATTTTATTTATCTTATAGACACGGTGTTGTCAACACATAGAGATTTAGGACTTTTGTTGTGCCCATTTAATGTATTTGGGGTCTTTCGCCACCATGCTGCTATCAGTTGCACCAAGTTTGAGTTGCTACTTGATTGTCTGGCGTCTTCAAGCTAAGGTGAAGACTAAAGGTTTCCATGCCCCATCTGTCTCCCACATACACTATCCTATCAACATGCAGTAGATTATCTTGGCAGGTGCAGTTTTAGATGGATTTACAAAACCTGTCCTGTATGTAACTTTTGATGTTGGATGCTCGATGCTTTTGCTCCAGGTCATTCTGCAGCTGTGACATGCTTGGCCGTCAGATCTTGTTCAAATATTGCTCTCACTGGTGGTTATGATGGTTCTCTTAACATTGTTAATATCACCACTGGAAAGGTTGTATTCTTCCCCTACTAAATGCTCCTCTATTCAATTTGCATGAAAAGCAAAGTATAGTATATTGAGCTTACCGCATTGCGTTGGAGGTTGTTTATCATTTGCATCCACATGTCATTCTAGTATTGTATGAAATCATAATATCTAGAAGAGTCGGCGGGTGTTTCTTGAATCAATACAGTGATGGGAAAGAATCATACATAGTCGAAGATGTTGCACTGTATTCTATGAATGTTTATCAAACCTTGATCTGCCTTGGCTGTATATGTTGTATTGAATGGTAAATTTGTTGTAATATTCCTGGAGTTCTAATGCAGGGGTATTCATTCCCCTATTTTGTCCCACTTACCGTTTTCTCCCAAGCTTCGCTTCATAGAAACCAATTTCTGTACTTGCAGACTGAAATTATCTTGTGAGCAGTACCCTAAAGTCGTAACCTTTGCTATTTGAAACTTTTTCTGTCACCAGGTGGTCAATTCCTTGTTGGGGCACACCGTTTCCATCAAGTGTATCGAATTTGCCCCAAGGTAGGGTTATTTTGAAGTGCTTCCATCTCATCGAGTTTTCATAGTTGGTAATGATCTTGAATGTAGTGGTCTTCACTTGGCTGCTACAGGCGGCATGGATCAGAAGCTTATGATCTGGGATTTACGATCCTCATCACCCCATTGCTTGCTTTCATTTCATTTCTGCATTCTATTATATTCCTATTTATTTATTTCCTTACAAACTAGTTTTATCTTATTTCATGAGATTGTCCCGTTTTGTGATTATTGTCCTGAAACCCTGAACAAGGTTTGTCTTATGACTCTTAGGACCTTTATTGTGTGGGAGGGCTCAAACTCTCTACAACGATCTGGAGTCGTTATTGATTTGTGTCAGCCATGTTCCGCCGTTTCTTAGGATAAACGTTTTTTTTTTTTTGGAAATGTTATTATTGGACTTCTTGTGCTCTTGAGATATGATGATTAAGCTTCAAGACTGAAGTCCGCTTCGGCAGTTTTTTGGTTTTAGTGCCACATATAGCTAATCTCTTCAAATGTTGAACCATATAGAAGTACGAGATATCCTTCTCCACTTTTGTCACTTGTCAGTGAAATCACAACTCATGCTTGCATGAACACGTGCTTCATATAAAAATATCTATTCTGAATTCATTTTTCAACGAAACAGGAAAGAATAAAGTTCTGTTGAATGCATAAAAGTATCAAACTATATTATCCATGGTAGTTTCCTTGTTGGTTATGCTATTAAGTCTCTGTCGAGACTCTGAAAGAAGATGACGGTGGCCATCGCTTATTAGACATGTTGTAGCGCACATTACTTGGAAGTGGCTATAGTGTGTGGTACAGCATGGCATTTGGTGAAATTTTCTAGATTGGATATAATCTGATGCTTTCTTCAGCCATGTAATTTGGAAATTTTATTTTAAGTAACTTGTTTTGTTAATACTTTTCATATGCATGGTTATCCCCTAGTTTAGAAGGTGAAGTAGTGTCTTGGCATTTTGGGTGTTCCTCAAAGTTTGTGTACTTGACTACTTGAAATCTAAGTTGTGAAGTTAAAAAATACTGAACTTTGGAGTGTCAAACTTCGTGAGTGCCATTCCAGTTGCCTTAGGCGGCCAGCCGCAGAACCATCTAATGTTTATCTTTTCCCTCCGTTTATTGTTTTACTTATTGCTACTATATAGACGGTATTTCCACATGCGTCTAAGTTATCTCCTTCTATGATTCCTTTACTCCCCTTTTTCAGGTTTATTCTCAGGTGAAGTTTTGCTGCTCGGTAGCTCCTTAAGGTTTTAGCTCTGCCATTAGATCACACCAGGTTCTCTCCATTCATTTCTTTGCTATTTGTGTGGTTTATTTGTTGGATACCCGGCTTTTAAGCCTTTTTGTGGACGTGATAAGTGTTTGTAGAAGTGCTTATGAACACATGATGATTATTTTTAGGTGCTTATTATGATAAACTCCAAAGAGTGGAGCTAATGATTTTTAGCTTATGGTCAAATCGACTCATAAGACACAGGATAGAAAGTACTTACGACTTATCAATAATTCACAAGCATTGATGTGCTTTTTTATGAATAGACAAACAGAGGCTTGGTAGCGCCCTTCATGCTCTGTAGCAGAAAAATGTGTTGTACGTTTCTTTAAAAAAAAGTGTTGTTCTGCCTTTCCACGTACTTGCAGCTTTTAAAGCAGTGAAGAACATTCGAACAAAACATTTTTTTTAAAGCATCGTACTAACACATGTTTCTGCTTCATGCACCTGCACAGGGTTATATGATTTTGGTCAGATCTGTCAAATTTCTCGGTTTTGCTTCTTGGGTCATTCGGGACTTGACATTATCACTCGAATTTGTTGGAATTGTTGGTTTTCCTTGATTTTTCACATTTTGTTGGATTGTGAGATACTGCGGATTTGTCAACCTGATCTGGCTAGATTTAAAATACATGTCGGATTTATCAATGTGTGAGTTCTGCCGTCCAGAATGATCGGTTTTGACTTTGCACCTGGGGTCGAGTTAATATTATAGACTGAGTCACATAGCCGTTATTGAGAATGGAATTGATGGGCTCCTCTACTGAGGCTTCTATTTTGACAAAAATATGTGAGCATGCTCCCTATTAATCCCATAGACCATGCCTGCTTCAGTGAGTGTTATGCTTCTTGTATGATCTGATGCAACTTACGTCTGAGTTCTTCTCAGGTGGCTTTTTGAGGCCAGGAGAGCACATATATGTGTTTCATGTGGGTTTAGTACTTCAGTTATGGGGCATGTACTATACAGTCTATACTATACCAGCTGGTGGTCATTCTGATGTTTAATTTTATAACAAATTCCTTTTGAGGGGAAGCTGCTCTAATTTGATGATTGGTTGTCTCAAAAGCGGTCTACCTTTGTTGTGTTCCTTTCTCGGAACAGTTACTCTCGGCGGTGTGACGGGAGTACTCCTCTTGAATAACTTGGCAGCCATTTAATTCAAATGGAGACATATATTGATCTATTGGGAGCTTTGGGTTTCTCGCAATCTGATGTACCCTGGTGAATCAGTTTGAGGGTCAGGAATACTTTCTTCTCCAATTCCTTTCCTAGATAGCTTCAGGTACTTGCTCATCTTTTTTTTTTTTTCCAAAGCATTGTAGCATGTATTTTTGTCTAGCTAGCTGGGAATGAATGATTTTGCTTGGTGATCTATGAAGGGTTCGTTTCAATATTGTTGTTCTGTGATTTTCTTAAAGATATAAATCTTCGATTTTTCCTACGAGGATTTTTCGACATCCATTTATGATGTCCTAGAAGTAAATATAATGTCAGTGTCCTGCTTAATGATGCACTAGATCCTCCTAGTGGGTAGAACCTGGGTAAACAGACTTGCCTTGCTTTTTAATGGCTGTTGTTGCAGCGTAGCTGCTAATCCCTCATCCGGTAGGTGTGAGACATTTCCAGCAATCTCTATATTCGGTAAACAAATTGTAAGTGATCGTGTCATCTCATATAATGTCAGGAGCTTGTGCTTGAAAACCTTTCTTTCTTGATGTGGTGCTAATGTTTGCCTCCGAAGCTTCAGACATCATTTTATCTATCTTAATTCTTTAGCATGTGAATAGTGCCACAACTTTGTGTTGTGGTCATCTGTGAGATATCCATGTTAATTCTTGACTTCCGACTTCTTATTTTATGACTTAGGTCCATGCTCTTGTGAATTCTTGGTTCTGGATTGGAGATTGGGGATTGGGGATTGGGGAGCCTGAAAATAGATTTTCACAGGTCTGATAATCCACATGTGTGGCGAAAAACAGATTGCCTTCATGTTTTTGTGCGGTTTCTCTTCCTCCATCACTAAGTGAAAGAGAACAAGACTTTCAAGTAACCCCAAAGAAAATAGATTGGATTTCATTCCTTGATGCTGATCCCTTTGAGTTCACATTCCTCCTCGCTGAATCTCTTTCTAAAGGAAGAACTAGGAAGTCCAGCAAGGGTAGGAACAGAATCTGAGATGTACCTGGGATCAGAAGTGCCGTCAAACTTAGTGAAGTATGGCATCTTGAAACCCTCGGGGAGTGTTGCATTCGGAAAAAGGAGTAAGATCCTTGGTGTCCAGATAAACCTCGCCCTTACGGGCGGAGCGGACTTCTTTCTTGGGACTCTCTACGTCTCTGAGCTGAGCAGCGAGGGAATCTACTTGCTGTTTGAGCAGAATCTCTGCTGGGGTAAGAATTTGTGGTGGTATGGGTAAGGCCATTTGGTTTGTGGTTTTGCAAAGGATAGGCAACGGTTAGCACCGGACCTAGCCCTTTGGCTAATCTTCTGAACCAGTTCCATACAGTCAGCAGCTTGCAATCTGGAAGTCACATTGAGTTGTGATATTGCGGCTGTTATTCGGGATGGATTCATGAGTCGGTGTTTTGGCAATTCAGTTGTCAAGAACCTTGGGTATGAAAAGCCTTTTGAACGAATGAAAAGAAAGATAGGCCCTTACGTCTCTTCTTGGGACTGATAATTTTACTATATTCAAGGCTTATCTGTATGAACATATAATTTTCACACTAATGAGCCTTTTTTAAGTTCTGCAGTTTATAAATTGCTGGACGCTGTGCAACATGCTGTCATCTTAGCGCTGGCCGTGTTAGAGTTGTGATGCCCATGCGCTTTATAAAATATTTTATGAAGTTTATTGTTTCGTGACTAGCCAAAGGTATATGATTCTCTTTTGCAGGGTGGTTCTATTGTTGCAGGCAATTTTGGGAATTGTGATCTCAAGCTAGAGAACCTTGTTTCTTTGGTTGATTGGAAACGCCAAATCCAGTTTGCGTAATTTTATTTCTTGAACTAGCCTTATTGCTATTTGACTCGCAAGGTTTCTTGACACTTCATTGTTCCGAATAACATATAAATATCCAATTTGGTCAGTTTTCCGGTTTTACATTCACCAACTCGCACTATGGGATGACACAACTTTGGAAGGATCCATACTCTTAGTGGCAAGGCCCAATTTATTGCCTGCAGTGCTGTATCTGCACTCTGATATGCAGATATCTATATGTGAGTGATCCTATCCTTCCATTGTGTTCCGGTCTCATTACTGTGTTCTCTGTATGTGTTCTTCAATGCATCACACTGATCTTTCTGTTGAGGTTTTGGACATTACTTTTGCTGTGAGGAGTATTTGAGACATGGAGAAGGGGAACAACGTTGAGTCTGTGATCATCAATGTAATATCAGTGCTGATTTGTGGCATTTGACCATTTTGAAATTGTGCTTCTTGCTTGCATGCTGGTCTCTTGTTCCCGGCCATGAAATCATGATGGTATTGATTTGTCCTATGAATATCTTCGACTTCAAGTATCCATTTCCTGCTCTTGCCATGAGAAGCTATTACTTTTGAACTATTGAAAAAGCTCTCATGGTTTTCAGATTATGTTTGGAGTTAATCAAGTGTACAACTTGGAAGTTTATAAGGAACATCTAGCACCTTTGTTGGTATGGGAGGATGAAAGATAACCTCAATGATCTGTTATTCTTTTGTTGGTTCATCGAGATGCGAAGCCTGAAGGTTTATGGGTCACTTATTTTTATTAAGCTGATGAAGAAACCTGGAAAATGTTGTTCGGACTTGTTTCTTATTCATCATGGTAGTGCCAGTTGATGGTAAACCAACTCTTTTTTTTTAGTCGACTTTGGAGCGGGAGAAGATTGTTTGAAAACACAATGAGCTGGACTTTTGTGAATGAAATCAAAATTTCTACTGTCCTAGTGCCCTGACAATGAGCTGGACTTTTGTGAATGAAATCAAAATTTCTACTGTCCTAGTGCCCTGACAATGAGTTTCTTATGAAGATGTTACTGATGTGGGTTTTCCCTGCAGGGAAAGTGATTGAATCCTGTGTCTTCCAAGCCCTTGTACATCGGAGGGATTCTTAGGTATCTGTGTTATATGTGGTTTTTGAATGCTGTTTCTGGACTTGCCTGTAACATGTTCTGAATCTTATGTTCTTGAATGTGGGTTTTTTTGCAACGATAGAAGACTCATTACATTACATAGCCTTCAAAGCAGCGTTACTCCTGTTACCTCAGCTCTATGTCACGGGGTTAGATTCTTGTAACCCGTGCGGCACTCAAGTTACTCACACCTTCGCTTGAGCTCAGCCTACTCGTCACCGAAAGGTGATGTTTGTGAA
>JAOVYX010002444.1:0-11782 GCA_035668315.1 Drosera spatulata
GATGTGCTGCAGTGTTGATCATGGTCGCCTTCCTTGATGAATCCCTGCTGGAGGGTCATGTAATGTCTTTTACATTAGGCTGTTTATTTCAACCAAACCGTATTGTATTCTAATCCAAGTTTATTGCTTTTCATTTTCTAACCAGATATTTGGCCGCAATTTATTATGGTATGCTGCTGTCTTTGGAGCCATAACTGCTGTAAGCCGCGCTGCTATTCCAGATGTACCTCTTGTTATGGAACCAGAACGGTCAATGACTTTGGTGGTCCAACATACACATCATCTGCCAAAACGGTGGCGCGGCAAAGAGAACAGTGTTGCTGTTAGGAGGGAGGTTGAAAATCTATTTCAGGTACTTTTGCTAACCTGTGCTCAGGGTCATAAGCTTCCATGGCCTTCGCTCTGATCCCCATGTAAGAATAAACCCGCGTATCTCCCTGCTAAGAATAAACCCGCGTATCTCCATGCTACTATGTACATAGTTGCTGATATATCATGGCATCGGTACATCGGTTGTGTCTCTTCATATCAGTATGATATAGCTGGCCAAGGGAAATCTGGCTCAAATCAAGATAGGCGCACACATGCCATATCATATAGGATATTATCTGTATCCGTTGATGCATGCATATACCTACCTAGTTAGGACTTCTATCTTGTCCTTGGTCAATCCCAGATTGGGAGAAAAGGCGAGACTTGCTAACTAGGTTAGGTCAGATCTTTGATATAAAATCTTGAAAAGTGAAGAAAAGTATCATGAATACATACATGCGTTGGAGGACTTGCCTTCATCCACCACATCACCAAAACCTTTGTACTAGTTGGTTTCTAACTCTTGCGGGATGTTCAACTATGTTTGCAGTATACGGCAATGATGTGGTTGGAAGAGATGGTTTCCATTTTCCTGACTCCGTATTTGCTCATCTTCGTGGTGCCAAAGGTGATGCTTCTCTTTTTCTCATTTGATGTGCTAAGATATTTAATCATTTTGAGTCCCGTTGTTTCTTACTTGAGCTGATGTCAAGTGTGCAGATGGTGGATGACATTTTGAAGTTCATTGCTGATTTCACGGTCAATGTTGAAGGTGTTGGCGATGTTTGCAGGTTCATAAATTGCAAGTTCTGTTTGGTTTAACATAAACATGTCACTTTTATTCTTTGAACTGGTATGGGGTACATCCTCTGGCACATGGCTTCGCCTACATTGCTCGTAATCGAGATAAATATGTACTGCAAGACAGCAAACAATGGGCTCAACAATAAACATTGAAAGTCATAGCCCCGACCAAGATATGAAACTACGATTTTGGCTTGGGGGGAAATATTACAAGTGTTATTCCTCTTTTTTCTTTCTATAGACATATTATTGATTTGCTTACACATTGGTTTATTGCTTTTGTTGCAGCTTCAGTACGTTTGACTTCCAAAGCCATGGGAACAGCAAGTATGCTTCTCCTTGTGACCCATCTCGTGCTCGAAGGAGCTCCCAAGGAAAAATGGAGAAATCTTTTTTGAGGTATAGTGATTTTGTAGATATGTTATCTGCATAGATATAGAGAAACATGTTGAGCACTGGTGATATATGGCAGGAAACTATTTATAACTCCTTCTCGACTGCATGGACTCCATGGACGCCATGGCATTTTTATTTAGAATGGGTGTGTGTTGTCCAATATATGCATCTCATAACTGGGTTTTGTTTTTGTTTTCAACAGCTTCAAGTGCAGCTATCCTTCATGGGAGCCCAATGCTAAAGGGACACAATTCCTCACAATCTTGAGAACATTCAGGGACGAGAAACTCCAAGCACCCTTTGCAGGCTATGGATTAGCACGCCAGCAGGTATGGCCTTGGACCACTAACTTAAGGGACATAGGAATCGAAAACACTGACTTGGTGAGGGAACCAACACAAAATGCATACGGATCGCGAGATCACTGGGGCTCATTGTGGCTGACCGAGCCAGACCAGAGGACTCATCCTTACCTTCTGGACTGGTTTTATACCTCTCATCGTCACCTTCCCCCTAGGTGCTCCGAGGACATTCCAACAGTTACCGTTGATATCCCCGAAGAACAACCCCGGCAGTTGTGGGACCCGTCCTCTCAGAGCACCGGCCAAGAGGAGAGCTGGGGCAATCTCTTTGAGGATCGGTCTCAAAGTCATCTAGAAGCTTCTACTTCTGAGCCAATCTTTGTGGGCAGAAGCCTGTTCCAACAAAATGACTCGTGGAACCCTGTGCGCTCCAGAAGGGGCCGTTGGTGGGACCGCACTGCTCCACTCGAATCAGGAGAGCCACAAGGAAGCTTTATTGAGCCTCCGGATTTCAACCGCCGCTATTCAGATGATTACCATGATGAGCATTCCAGTAGGCTCACAGAAGTGAATGAAGAAATCACAGAACATGAAGAAAGCACAGAAGAGCATGACGAGCAGTTGCATTGGAGAAACTATGATCACGCATCTGGATCAAGGGAGCCAAAATCAAGCTTTCTTGAGCCCCCGGTTATCAACCAACACGATTCTGATGATTACTATGACCTGCATTCCAATCAAAGCACAGAAGGGCATGAACAGTGGCTAGATTGGAGAAACTACGATCATGCATCCGGGAGGACGAGCACCGATGACTGGTTGTCCTGGACAACGGGCCCAGGTGCCTTATTCAAGTCGGGAGGTGACATCAAACTACTTTTTGATGATGTTTATAGACCTCCGGAAAGTACTGACACTGGAACCGAGCCCTTATGATCGCTTTGGTGATTTGATATCAAATTATTCATGCCTCGTCTTGTGGATAACTAACCTCTTACTAACCGTGGACGAACTTTCGATTTGCTATATATTGGAGCAAACCGTGAGATTATTTACTGTATATAAAATTGTCTGTATGACCGACTGAAACACAAAGGCTTGATTCGGCCTCCTTATGTTCAATGACGATTAACAATATCTTTGTGCTGGTAATTAGATTTGCTTATTGCGTTTGGATCAAGGATTTCGATATCTCATCCATTAGTATGAGGAAGCGATTGATGATCGCGTCTATCAGCAAGTTGAAGCGATGGACGATGGATTGATCGGTTTCTTTGTTCAAACAAGTATTCACCGTGACATTCTTCCTCAAGTTGTGGAGACCGCTGCTGTCCTGATATCGACTTTTGAGTGATTTTATGCATCCTTATTCTCACATCGTCATCTCAATCCGTTGCAAATTCCACAAATACATATCTATGATTTTGACTCCTACAGGGATTCTAGTTAATATTTTTCTCTAAACCCTCTTAACGGATCTCTTGTCCCTGTCATATGAAAGTTATGGGGTATCTCACCTCCAAATGTCCCTGTCAATGAAAGTCATGGGTATCTCGCCTCTATATGTCATGTAATTTATATCGAGAATTGTCGATGGGCTCATCACCACAAAACAGCGTCACACCTTACGAGTTTTGATCCTCTGATCTCTTTTCATATTGAAAGATGAGTCTGGATAGCTTATCATGTGGGATGGGGTGACCCCTCTTTGTTTGTGCAAGATATATAGCCATTAGATGAAAAAATATGGATTTCCTGCGGTAACAACACAATATACCATATGGTCATCCGACGCTGGAAAAACGGGAAAAAAAAATAAAATCCCCTCGGCGCCCGTTTGTGGTTGCTGGATAGCCTGGATTGCCCTTGCTCTAATGTTGTCAAAGCAGGGGATTCGATACCGAAAGAGCATAGGTGGTCACACATCTACTAGACTCATATTTCACATAAACATGACAGTGCAAATCAACAATCGACGAAACAGACCCAACAGAGAACAGCCATGCTTAAAGAAAAGCTATTAACTGGGAAAGAGGAAAAGAAAATGTAAATTTATGTCCTTAGCCTAGCCTGTACGTTAGCCTGTACGTCCATGTCTGACATGTTATTTTCATCTCGGGTTTAGCTTGTAAGAATATCACACAACTAGCACACCTAAGTCAAATCACTCCCACGTCATGAACTTATCTAGGTATTTATCCTTGACTTGATACCATTTTCAAACATGAGTTAGCTTAGCGTTTAATGACTATCAGTATACTCCGGTATTCGGGTGGAATATCTCGTTACCTGCATTGCGTCGTCTCATAAGTTTGTCATCATGTTGTTTACTTTGAGTCTCCGACTCTAGTATTATGAGATGAAAGACACATGTATTGAACAGCTTCTTGTCATACGGAACGCAAGGAATCGTTCTCTAATCCTGGATCATCGTAATTGCGTATGTGTCATGAGATACTAAATCCCATAAATCTGATTAACCATGTAACTCACGGTGTTCCATTTTCGATCTTTTTCCTCTGTTCATCATAGAGCTTTAAGTTTGTCCTAGTCAAGAAACGTAAGTTGACTGTTGAGGAATATGGTAAAAATAGAGTGAGTGGAGGAATAAGAGAAAAGAAACATACATGACTTATCAAGTGAAGATCTCTCTGGAATATTTCTATTTTTAAGATAAGAACTATTTTTCGATAAGCATCAGGTTACTTTAACACCTATATAATAGTCTGCAAACCACACAAACCAGTAACATAATGGTCGCTCGACCCTCCAGGATATATAATGTTTTCACTAGAAATGATTCCGAGGCCTCCAAAAGCAACGTCGATTTGAAGTTAATCGCTTTCTGAGCGAGACTAACAGGTACATACTTAGCGAGTGACATCTCTTTCGTAAACTTTGTTTACATGTTATTTCGCTATATGGTTTCTCGACCATTGATTTGTCAAAAGAGAAAGGGGAAAAGTAGAGTGCATATTGATTAATGTAGTAATTAGTACACAAAGCAAGTAGTAGTTCATATGAATGACTAAGAGGAAAACAACCAATTAGCTTTCTCCAATTTGGCTTAATAGTTATTTAAAGCTAATAAATGAGAACACTAGCTTATTTCACTTTCATTGATCCTCTCTCGTTTAAATTCAAAATCCTTGCACTATTTTAGTCAAAATATTAAATCCTTATACATGATAGTTGGTTGACCTTTCATACACGATAACTTGCAAGAAAGAGATTATAGTAAATTACAATGCACCTTTCATTGACATTGATATAACCATATGAAACTTCCCATCATGATGATTTATATTAGATTTCTCGGATTCCAACCCAAAATCAACTGACAATAAATAAAGTGATTCAAGATTTATATATGTATTTACAATATTTTTGCTCTATCCAATATGTGGATAAACTATCATCAAAACGGCTTCTTCCACGATGTCTCTTTTGGGTTTGAAATATGAACATATATTTAAATGCATGTAGTGTTGGGCTGTTGGACTTATTAAATTCTGATATCATATCAAATCTCTGGAGTTTTATTTTTCAACTCAAAACTTATTGCCAATGAGTGTAGTGAGGCATGATTATATATGTATTTAAAATGTTTTGGTCCTGCCGGATGTAGGTGTTTACTATCAACAGTCTAAACCCATATGCATGAACCCGTGTGGTTTCATATTTATAGTACCCAAGAAAACAGCAATATTCTGTGACCAAAATCAAATATCAGAGGCATGGAGAAGCTTGTCTCAAGTTGGTTCTCTCACAAAATAGTGCCAGAAAACTATGTGTTTCCGGCCGACAAACGTCCCGGAGAGCATCTTGTTGCGGCTTGCAAAGCTATACCGACTATCGATCTGAACGATGTTGACAAGAACGACGTGATTCACCAGATCATGAATGCTTGCAGAGACTCTGGATTCTTTCAGGTTCTTTCTCTATATTCATCATTCAGATTGAATCATTTCCATATTTATCCAAGGCTGAACAAGCGAAGTCAGCATCATTCGGAGAGAATCGTTGGAAGAAAAGCACTTTTGTGTGTGCCAGAGCTAAATCTTGAGGAGTTCTGAGCATTGTTGTGCAGGAATGCTTTACCGGTTTACAGGAATTCTGGTATATGTAATAGTGCCTGTTGTATGATTTTCTTATTCACATTTTGGCAAGATTTTTCACTTTGCAGAATGTTTCAATACATGAACTTGAGAGGGGTTAGAGAACTGAGTTATAGTTTTGGTAGTATGAAATCGCTATTAAGTCAAGAAAACAACAGCTGATTCATCGAAAGTGGAGAACTTAGCGAAAGAGAATATTTCGTTCGTAAAGAAACAGAAAGTGATTGCTCTTTTCTTGTTCTGTGTTAAGCCTCACCTTGTTAGGCCAATTGCTGGGTCAATTCAGGCCATGTTCTAGGAGATTGATGCACGTTAATGTCGTGTTCTCGGCTGAACTTAGGTTGGGCATCGATCTAGCTTGACTAAGTAGCACTATTCTATCCTAGCCTACGAGTTACTCTATTTCAAGTACTTAGCTATAATTTTAAACCTTGATTTGGCGGATCACATTACATCAAAGACTGAACTTTCGTGCCGTAGTGCTCTACTCATGTGCTAGCTAGCTATGAAGGGCCACCAGTCACCTGATACTGTTTCCTCGCGCTCTTATCTGAGACGCAGGTAATCAACCATGGAGTTGAAAGCAAGCTGATGGATGAAGCAGTGGAAGTTTTCAAGGAATTCTTCAGCCTGCCTACGGAGGACAAGTCGAGCTTGTTAACCGAGGATAAAGAGCACAGTTGCAGGCTCTATACGAGCAGCTACAACTATGGGACAGAAGAGGTTCATTATTGGAGGGATGCCTTGAGACACTCTTGTGCTTTAGAGGAATGTGTTCAAAGTTGGCCTGTAAAGCCTAACAGATACAAGTAAGTAATATCAAGGGCTAATTCTGTTGTGGTGTGTATTATTGATTTTATTGATTTACATGTATCTTAACTAATGAATGCCGACCTACCTAAGAAAAACCATTGAAAAACGATGTCAGTCTAAAGTTAAACTTTTAACATAAGAATATTGTAGGGTGTTATTTAGAGCTATTATAAAGTTATCCTGCAAGTATATTCCTCTGCATATGAAACTTCATGTCAAAATTTGCTCAGCTATGTTGTCTATGGAGTTGAAACGTGGACAATACTTTAACTGATCAATGATCATCTGATAATATATATGGTGACTCCACCAAAAAGCTCAAGTGTCTTGTGCAGATAAAATGCATGGAATGCGCATTATTTGAATTTTAACACCTATATCTTTGCATCAGGATTTTAACATATATATATCTTTGGATTAGGGAAGTTGTTGGTGCATTATCTACAGAAGTGAGGAAGCTAGGCTCAAGAATACTAGAGATGATATGCCAAGGGCTAGGACTTGAAAAGGGATTCTTCTTCAAAGATGGGTTGAGTGAAGACATGTTTTTGACAGTGAACCACTACCCCCCGTGCCCTGATCCGAGCTTGACCCTCGGGTTGTCTAAGCACTGCGATCCGAACCTCATTACCATACTGATGCAAGGAGATGTCCCTGGCCTTCAAGTGTTCAAGGACGGGGAGTGGATCTCCGTTCAGCCCCTTAAACATGCATTTGTCATCAATGTCGGCTACCTTTTGCATGTATGTACTGACTTTCCTTAGCAAAGTCCATATGTTTCGCCAGTCGTTATATTCCCTGATTAAATTTGTCAATGTATCATATTGGTTCAGATAGTGAGCAATGGTAAGCTGAGGAGCGCAGAGCACAGGGCGGTGACGAACTCAAGCACCCCGAGAACCAGCGCAGGATTCTTCATCCTTGCATCGAAGGAGTCCGTGGTAGAACCCGCAAAGGCTCTTGTCGATGCAGATAACCCACCCCTCTACAGGCAATTCAGATACCATGAGTTCTTCAAGATATATTCTTCCCACACTACTGGAGACACTGATGCTGCGCTCGAGCCTTTCAGGATCAAGTAATCTTTGACTATACGGAACTGTGTGAGATGGGACTACAGATCTGTTAATCCTCAATCGATTTATCCACAACTGTATCAAACTATGTAAATTCATGTGCTGTGTGTGAAGCATTTTCCTTTTAAGGTGGCTATATAGACACCTTTAATCAAAAATTTCGTCATACATATCAGTCATGAGTCATCCGATTGTGATGGATCCTTTATAAATCCATATTTTTATATTCGTAAATTTAATCATCTTATATTATAGAAACGGTTTGATACAAGGTGCTAGTTCATAGCAGTACTCCCTCCGTCCTGAAAAGGATGCAGTAATTGGACCTGATATACGTGTCGATGTCAAGTTTGACACGCATGCAACGACGATCAAACGTAATTTTTATAAACTAGATTACTATCTTGCACGCTGTGCAGGTTTTTTTAATAATCATTTGCAAAATTTTTATTACTAATTAGTTCAAAAATTCATATCATGATCTAATTTATTTATTTTTATTTTTTTTGTGACGAGGGTGTGCGGACCAGCTCGCGCACACCTCGACTGTGGCCAACATGGATTTTGAGGCTAGTGGAATTCGAACCCAAGATTTTCAAGAAGAAGGTTGAGTCGAACACCACTAGACCAACCCAGGTTGGTTATATCATGATCTAATTTGCCCTTAACTAAAATAAAAAAATGATTTATTACAATAGATTATAATAATTATCCCAAAATCCTAAATTTTAACCGCCGTCATCAACAATCTCCTCCTCGTCGTCATTGTTTTATCGTCAAAATAAACAATACGTATGTGTCTCTCGTTGTCATCGTTCCCATAACAAACAATGAATATATATACAAATACAATATGCACTGTTTGTATTCTGTACGACATTGTTCAAAGCAGTCCCCCACAACACCAAACACTGCATGATCCACAAACAGTGCTCTCGACTTTGCTTTCCATGTATGCCTCCAGCAGCTGCCCCTACTCCTGATACTTGTCAAGCTGCATTTCACAAATCAAATGTCAAGCATCCCAAACAAGAAGCCGAAATGAAGAACACCTAAAGCTGCTCCTGAATTCTAAAATGCCAACATCCACACACCAAAATCAATAATTCCTATCCCCAAAAATTGCTACACGAAAGGTATATTCTAAGTAAGAAGCGAAAAATGCAGAACGAAATCCTAAGTCACACCTTTATACCAAATACCAATATCTACCAACCGAATCAACAATTTCCAGTCTCCAAAATTATAACCGATGAACTCGAGTATTTGCTCATCATGATAAAACCTCAATCCGTAATTTTGCCGCTGATGATGCCGCCGCCGCCGTCGATGTAGTTTCCCATTCTTCAAACAATTCTCTGAATCGTCACAAGAATCTCCACCTGGGAAACTGCGAAACCAGTCGGGTATGAATAGCAATATGGATGATGATGAATATTCCCTTCGGTTGATGATCGGAGCAGGTGCAACCTCGACCCAGCTCTGCATACCCCTTAATTACTTCACCATTTTTGAAAGCGTGAAAAAACAAGAGAGGGTTGAAAATGGTGAAGAGCTGGTGGGTCTCCGGAATGAGGAGGAGTCGGCAGTTAGGTTTTATTTATGAATAGGAATAATTTGATTGACGTGAAAGAAGAAAGAAATAAAAGATAATAAACGAAAATTAATAAAAAAAATGTGTGTTTAAATTAAAAAAAGAACTGATTGGAGATCTGTATCACCTATTTATATAGTGTTTTCAATTTAGCGGGTCGGGTTGGATTTCGCTCCGGGTTTTGAAGCTCGGTACTGTAGCTCGGACGGGTCGCCCCGGCCTGTGGGCCTTGGTCGGACGGGCTCAAAGGGCTTTACCCCCGGTGGATGCCTGTCTGACCTGGCCCATGGTCCGGGCTTCCGATTGGTCGGACGGGCCGGGCTTTTATCCGTCCGGCCCGATCAACCGGAAGCCCTTTTTAAAAAAAGAGCCGTTGGTAAAAATCGATGACGATTTTCGGAAAACCGTCAACGATTTTTGTGACAACTGTGTTGAAAAGCTGAAAACCGTCAACGGTTTTTGTGAAAACTATATGCATATTTTCAAAATATTTTGGACAGAACGCTGGAAATTTTGAAAAACTGAAAACCGTCAACGGTTTTTGTGAAAACTGTTTGCGTATTTTGGGCAGAACGTTGGGAATTTTGAAAAACTGAAAACCGTTAACGGTTTTTCGTGAAAACTGTGAGCATGTTTTGGACAGAACACTGAGAATTTTGAAAATCGTCAACGTTTTTTTAAGAACGTCCACGGTTTTTGCTATATATTTCATATTTTTTATATTTTTCTCGGGCCGGGCTAAAGCCCTTCCGCCGGACCGTCCGTCCGCCGGGCCGGATCAAGTCCGGATCATGACCGGATCGGACCGGGCCGGACAATTTAAGTCCTAAATCGATGTCCGATCCGACCCGTGTCCTTGGGCCGGGCTTCGAAAAACCCGTCCGACAGCTACTGGGCCGGGCCAAGCCCGGACAAAACTCGGACTGATCGGGCCGAACGGACGGACCGGGCCGAGTTTTGACAACACTATCTTCATAAATACAACAATAATAATAAATCAAACCTTTATCTCATCAGGTGGGATCGGGTATATGAATATGACGACGTCATTTCAATCTGTCATGTACATCATCTTTTGTTAAGGTTTCTCTTATCGTCTTTTTAGGTCTCCCTCGTCCTCTCTTGACAAGTGCTAACTCCCAATCTTTATATCTCCTAACAGAAGTTGTGATGGATCTGCGTTTCACATGACCATACCATCTTAATCGTGACTCCCTCATCTTATTTTCTATTACAGCCGCAGCCACTTTCTGTCTGATAACTTCATTTCGTATCCTATCTATTCTTGTATGTCCACATATCCACCTTAATATTTTCATCTCGTTTACACTCATCTTCTGTACATGCTGCCACTTAATTGCTCAATATTCTGACCCATACAGCATCGTTGGTCAAATAGCTGTCTTGTAAAACTTTCCTTTTAAGTTGGTAGGTACTTTAGGATCGCATAACACCCATGAAGCGCACTTCCATTTCAACCAACCTGTTTTAATCCTATGATCAATATCTGCATCAATTCCTCCATTGTTATGTAGCATCGAATCTAAATATTTGAAAGAATCCGTTTTAGGGAGAGACTATATTCCCAACATTACATTCTCACTATTTGTTTGACTATTCTCATTAAAAACATATTTCATATATTCTGTTTTGGTTCTACTGATCTTTAACCCCTTATTTTCGAAGACCTCCCTCCAAGTCTCAAGTTTTTCATTCACCCCTTCTTTCATATTGTCCATCAGAGTAATATCATCAGCGAAAAATAAACACCATGATACTTCATCTTATATATGCCTAGTGAGATCATCCATTACTAAGGCGAAAAGGTATTGGTTCAAAGCTGATTCTTGATGTATACCCACTTTAATAGAAAAAGTAGTCGTTTCACTAACATGGGTTCGTACACATGTAGCAATTTCTTCATACATGTCTTTCACAATCTCGATATAGCTACTCCTCACTCCCTTCTTTTCTAAAGTTTTTCAAATCACTTCTTCATATGTAAATTCTTATTCTCTATCCTAAAACGTTCTATTACACATCGCAAAAGGACCATCTATTCGTAAATAGAAAAGAAAAAAAGAACTTTTAGATAATTAACATATATATAATAGTTGTAATAGAATTTTTCATATTTTTTTTAATAAGAATAGGATTGCTTATAATCTTTAAAGTAAGAATTCCTTATATTTTTTATTATAAATATTATAATTTTTTTATTTTATAATAAAATTTAACATTTAAAAAGATTCAGAACCATTTGAAAAGATTGATGGCGTCCCATATCTTCAAATCCCATAATTTGGCTTCCCACGTCTCACAAAATGATTTTGTATATTTATATATATATATATATATAATAGATTT
>JAOVYX010002445.1:0-11782 GCA_035668315.1 Drosera spatulata
TTGCCTTGCTATGGATTTCGATCTGTAGCGGCAGTGACGTCACATATTTATTATCAATATATTATCGTGGCGTTACAATTGCTATAATTGGAATCTATGAGTTTGACTTGCTAATTTTTCTTTTATTCAACTAATGGTATTCAAATTTTTTTATTCGTAAACTTAAATGAGTACAAATGAGAACATATATGACAAAATATTCATTTCTATACTATGAAATCTTTACTTGTCCAATTTTATTCTCTAAAACTCAAAGTGCCGATTCTCATTATGGATTATAAAATAGTCCAATTATTTTCTAACACTAAAAGTCCAAATTTTATTTTGTGAATCATTTAGCAGTTCAAACTAAAAACTAATTAAGCTAATTAAGTGAAACTAAAACTAGGAAAAGATAGTAAATAACCATGCTCTATAGCAAATAAAATAGATAGAAGAACTATGTAATTTTCTCTATAGGTATCACGGATTAATGTAGATTAGAATTATGATTGGGTATTGAAATGACTCATTGAAAACAATCAAGTCTATCTTCATTTTTCTAAAGTATTAACACGTTAGAAAACTTATATATGAAACTCATCAATTAGATCAATCAAACTAATAAAACATTACAGTTCAACTGATCTAAAGAATGAAACTCATATAGTAAGACTCATAACAATTATATCAAAACTTTTATAATTATCATCAATCCATGCTTAATCATAACAAATATAGTCATCAAAATTATTCACTTAATCATTATTCGCTACCTAACATGTATAATTAAACACATTAGCCTTTTATATCATTGATCTTAATTTAGGAGGCTAATTTATCCTGAGATCATCACATGATGAGAATAGGCATAGACTTTACATGAAAATCATAATACATAATCGATGAAAATTTAAAACTATACTAATCACATGATCCTTATTATTCTCTAGATTCAATAACATAATTCTACTAATAAGACTACTCACTATCCATGTCAATCATCACACATTCAATCATAATCAAAACAGTCAAATTCATAATAATGATAAAAACAAAAGATAAGGATACTTCATTTTGACAATCGAACGAAAATGATCAATGAACAATGAGAAATAAATTGAAATCAACGAGGATCCAATCACAATTGTTAACTACTCTAAAACATTTATTCTTCACTAAAGGAGAGAATTTATAGAAAAATAAGGTAACTAAGGTTATAGCAGCAACGGTAGATCTAGATCTGAGATTTATAACATAAATAATGGGCGTGATCTTCAAATAACGGGTGTGAACTATATTGGATAGAAAATCATCGTTTTTGGAAATATGAACACCATGGCCGTCAAGGGATCTTTTCACGGGAGTGAACAACAAATAAAATTTGGGTTTATGTAAACAATTCTGTGTGTAATGAGGACATAGCGGCCATGAAATGTATTTCTAGGCTCATCTCATCATATATTTCACTTCAAACATCAAAATGTAGTCCTTCATCAAAATAACTCACATCAATTCTTCCAAACAAACATCAAACCGCGTAAATCGCCACATAAATATCAAAAACTTGGCAATAACAACATCCCCTGTAAAACATACTAAAAACTAAGGAAAATAACAATAAACTAACTAAAAAGTCAGGAAAAAAAACTGTCATTATTGGTCTCATCATACGGTAAAAAATCATTTGAGTAATTGAAATTGTATATAAAATTTATACTTTGAGTTTTTGGGAATAAAATTAGACTACTATAAAATTCATAATATAAAATTTGTGCTTTGTGCTTAAGAGAATAGAATTGGGCGGTTGAAGATTTCATACCATAGAATTGGGTATTCTATGTCGAACCTATATTATGATAGAGAAATCATTAATAAAAGAAATCTTACATATCACTTATTGATAATGTGATTGCTTTTGGAAAATGATCTGTAATTCCCTCAAGAAAGAATAGGATCATAAAAACTTGGATAATGATCTACTTTTTAAAAGACGCTAGTTACCCCAACTTCGCATGAATATGAATATGACTTTAGATTATAGGTGGATACATCTCTAGTATGCGAATAATCTTTTTGTTGGTCTCTTCGTGAATAAAAAACAAAGAATAAACCCATTGATTCTACTTTGAAATAGTGAAATCAATACAAAAATGATAGCTATTAGTGACGGTCAAAATCCGTCGTAAAATTACCAGTCCATGGCACCCCATTTGATGAGCGACTTCACCTCCAAGAAAAGGTCAGGAGTCCAATTCCTTGGAAGTGTTCAACTCACAAGTGATGGTTTGAGCCCGTCAACTTCGATCGGTTTAAATTGGATCACACGGTTTACGGATTATTCTGTGATCCAAAGGGGAATTTCTTCGGGATGAACCTTTAGAAAAAATAAAATACATCGAAAAACTTTGGTTAAAGGGTATTAGCTATCGGTTTGCGATGGCTTTTGATTGTGGCTATTAGCGATCATTTTGCGACGAATTTTAACCGTCGTTGATAGCATAGTCGTAAAACCAGTTTGCGATGAAAGATTCTGAATTTCGTCGCTAAACAGCAATGGTAGGATCACAAATTAACAACAGACCAGGTTTTAGTCACCAAGGCCATTCCCTGATGCTTAGCAATAGAAAAAGGTGTTCATTGTAAATTTTACGACAGTTTTATCGTTATTTTATGACTGAATAAAGAGGTCCAGTCGTAAAAGCTTATTTCTTGGATTGGTAAAACACTGATTCGATTGCTAACTTGGTTTACATGAAAAAAATAGCTGAAAGTCCTCCTCACCTGCTGTATATATGCAATGAAACACCCAAATCATATATTTTGAGTTGGCAAAACAGCATCCAACACAAGCAATCATCGAAATTCTTTTGAACCAAATTAACGAGTTACATAATATTTTCATCAGCAAAACAAAAACATCCAACCTAAACCCTAAACGTCAATCCTTAAAACACACGCATCGATTAGCCGTGCCAGGAGGTGATGATTGATCCCGGGGATGGTGAGGAAGCCGATCAAACAGGTTGTTACCGCGCTGAGTTAGCTGCTGCAACAAGCTCTCGACGAACTAAGTAAGAGCATGAATGCATGATGGCAATGTCCCATTGCTCACCTCCAATATAACGACTCAACTGCTATCTATAGATGTAGATGTCTTTCTATGCGACGATAATGTGTCCTTTGAGTAGAACATAGAGGTGGTTGAGTCAAGACCATAGACGCACCCTTTCATGCACCCGTCACCTAGAGGTATGCCTAGCTCTGGGCATTGTTGCTCTCCTCCTCGGTCGGCTCCGTACCTGACTCCACCTAGGCAAACAATTGGTCCATGACCTAACTGTTTAGTACGGAGTACTGAGCCAGGAAAAGAACAATTTTCAAGCTTTATTGGCTATTTGATTGAAAAAAAAAATTTAGTCAAGAAACTGAAACAAAAAATTGATCAACTGAATAACTAAGTTATCATCGTCTTCTTGGATTTGTTGTCGCACCACACCATCTCGTCAGACTCTCCTACAACCTTCTTCCTGTTTGTTTACTCAAACACCTCCATATATTGTAATTTTCTCTTCAGCTCGAGACTCGCCTGCAAAAACCAATAGATATCGATCATTCCAAATAAAAAAATATAGAGAAATAAATCAAACAAATTATTCATGTTACTTACAAAGTTAAAGGCATAGATTTATTGATTTCGCCAAACAAGTTACTTACCATCAGGTCTGAAACTCAGTTGACTTCCAATACGACTTTACAACAACCTCTATCCCGTCATCGACCCATGCAAACTTCTTATCTTTAGCAAATTCCCTCTTGAGCTTGTACACATGGTTTATCCGGTCGATCATTTTCCTTCTTCAACAGGCCATCACCTGAGCAGTGTAGTCATGTTTCCCACTGTACAGCTTCGGCAAAAAAAAAAAAAAAAAAAAAATAGATACAAATTTTGGAATTCAAGCTTACCCTAAAATATCCGCACATCTTCACTCACCCATATAGAAATGTTCTTCTAACAGATTGATGAGTGTATATAGCAACTTTCGAAAGAACTTGTGACATGAAAAACACAGTGATTATCAAACCTGAGAATGATAAAAATTCGAGCATCATATATTTTATTTAATTAATGAAAAAATAAAATAAAATATCAAGATTGATATGAAATAAAACATTTAAAAAAAACATACCAAAGATCCTTGGGGTGCAATATAAGCCAAAACGACTGCCACTAGCATATCGCTCATCATACTTAGAGGCTGAAAAATCGGGGCTAATCATAATGATATGTTTTTGATATTTGATAATGAATCAACCATCTTAAAATGTATTTGGAGGTGATATTTATAGAAAACCATTTTACAAACCCTCATAAATTCATCCACAAATGAAGAGGTGCATTATCTATCACAAAAGTTGAATGGAAAATCAGTTTTCTTATTGATTTTACATAGTTCGTCATGCATATGGATACCAAGATCACGATCGTGACAACATGAAATCCCAAGTTTTGAATCTTTCCAACACGTATGTCAGGGTCATGAAAGTGGTTGTTACGGTTGTGATTGATTAAAATATCGTGAAAATAATTCTATCAAGGTTCAATAATTATATTCTACATGCACAAAAAACTTTGATGCTCAATTAAACAAATCCAAGCACAAGAGTTAGTTCAAGCCCAACGTGGGGAAAAATAGCATGGTGTGGCACGTATGCGTATGCCATTACATAACGCATTATGCCTTCGAATTAAACCAAGTAACCTCAAATGTGAGTAATTTATGTATACTCATTTCATATGCCCTATCATCCATTTGGATTAAGGTTTTCCAACAACTTTTTGCTCCGGCCATACTGTGCATCTCTTCAAGTTTCTTCACAAACTTATTATATCATAATTTTTACCCCAAAACTATAATTAAGGGAGCATTTCTTGATTGAAAGTTGATACTTTACAAAATTAAGTAAAGTTAAAAAAACATAAAATGTTTTAGGAAAAAAAAAGGGAATTTGACGAGCATCTGGAATAACTAGGTGGACGGGGTAGTAATTAATTTAAAATGCCTAATGGAATTTCAAATCACAATCATGTACCCGAAAATTTTCAAGTTAAGTTTCAGTACCCAATCAAACTTTCTTTTTCATTTTGGTATCCAAACACATAAAGCGACAACATTAGCCTCAATATAACCTATCCATGCACCTTCTAAAGTAACGTAACAAACCCTTTAAACCCAACCTAAACCCTACCCTAATCGAACCCCTCCACCTTCTCCTCACCATAGATCGAATCATTAACCAAATTCAAAATCATTGACTCAAGTCACCAATTCAAAATCATTAAATCAAACCACTTAAACAATCAATTCAACCCATTGAACGGTTGCAATTCAAAAAATGAACCGCATAATGCACAACCTCCCAATTCCTTCCCTAAACCACCTCCAAACGCACAACGCATAATTACGAGAATAAGAATGTTCTAGCGTTCCAATGACGTATCCGAAGCCAGTAGGGAAGAAGAGGAAGATGACGCCGGAACCAACACAAATGACGAAGACGATGCATACAACAAAGAAGACATTGACAACAAAGAAGACGCAAACGAAAGAAATAAGATAATAACTACATAAAAGAAGGATAGAAAACCGATAATTCATCATATCCAATGTGCAATCTGATACTTTAGTGAGACGATGGAAGAGTTGAGGGGTGTGAAGTTGAATATGCATGCCTCATGACAATAAGCTTCAAAACAATCCAAGGCTAACGATTAGTTACTCGCGTTCAAAAGACGTCCTTGATCGAACAGCCTTACAACTCCTCGGTATTGCTTTAGGGATGAAGAATACCCACTACAAAACAATAATGGATTTGCAACAGTACTGTGATAAAATTTACAAAGGAAATAATCATTGGTATCACTAAATAAAGTTTAGATATGAAAATAAATTTTGTCGAAAATTAGCGACAATACTATCCCAAATCAACGACAGGATGGACTTACTGTCGGAAATTAGTGATAGATATTCCAAGTCGGTCCCTAACCGTAATATAAACCCTCAGATCTGTTTCTCCTTCTTCGATGTTCATCCCCAAATACCCCACAAAAACACCTATGCTCCCCGTCGACCACCACCACCTTCCTCCTCATCCAACCACCGACTCATTCCCGTCGACCACCACCTCCCATCTCACCCCACCTTGCCCTCGCCCTCACCACACCTCCCCCGCCCGTGCCCCACCTCCCCTTGTCCTCCTCCCACTTCGCCCACTCCAACTACCACGTCCCGTCGTCCACCAAGTGCACCACCGTCATCCACCGCCACAGTCCCCATCGTCCACCAAACAGTCGGTTGGCATCACATATCCACCACCATCTTCTTCCTCACATTTACATCAAGTATAAAATTTCTAAACCCTAACTTTAAATTATTATTTTTTATTTAGTTTAATTTTGACTTTGATATCTTAGTTAAAGCATTGGGTGTGAGCTAATTTGATGGGGGAAGTAGATTTGATGATCATTTATTTGTGTAGAGGAATCGAGTGTTTAGCTCGATTCGATAAAGGTGATAAAGAATTGGTTTTTTGATTTGGGTTGATTGAGTGATTGGTTTGATTGGATGTCGGTGGTTGGTTTGATAATGGGCTTGATTTCGGAGGCTAGGGATCGAGAGTGTCTAGTATGTGAATTGTTGACCGTTGGTTTTTTGTGATTACATAATTTTTTGAGCGAATGTAATAAGGCTTGGTTTGATGATTTTTATTAATTCATAGGGATCGAGAGTATGTCAATATTGTTTAGCTAAAAATGTATGATTTTTTCTTTTTATGAGTGATCGTTGTTCTTAAAAATGTATGGATCGTAGCTAATAAATTAATCCCCATAAATGTGATATACCTAGATAGAATTTGTTAGAGTCTAAAATTTTGTAGTATTTTCAAGCTTAGTGGAAGCGAATATGATTGAGTAGAATTTTTAAATGTCATGAATTATTTCAGTTTTGACCTAAATTAGGTGAATGTAACATTTAAATCTTATATGGACTACCGATAAAAAAAAATCTACTATGGATTTATCACTTTATGATTAATGTATTTTACATGGATAATGGTTTTAACGGACAGAAAAATGAAATCGGATTTTTCATGGTTTTATGATAGATCCTAGATATATGAACGGCTAGTTGATGGATATTTGAGCAAAGTGTTTGCTAGAAACATCAAAAAGTTTGTGAACTTCGCCCTTGAGAAACATATTTTCAATTATCATGGACACTTGAGGTGCGTTTGTGTCAAGTGCAACAATGTGTATGATCAAGTGACGGATAAAGAGATCATGCACTTGTATTGGGGAAAAAGTAAGGGGAAACCTCAAGAACGATGCCTTCAAATCTGTATGAGGATATGATTTTGGATCGGATTGGGCAAGGTTATTCTGGTGGTGTTTATCATGAGATGATGAATGTTTGTGATGATAATTCGTCGCCTGCTTCCAAAGCTTTTTTCAATATGTTGAATGCTGCTAGGGGACCGTTGTATCCTAATTTCAAATTGTCTCAGTTGGAGGTCATTTTCAGTTTATTGAACATCAAGTGTGAGTACAACATTTGTCCGGAAGACATTTGAAAGACATTTGTCCGACAGACAATGTGATGACGGGGTTGCAGCGTGGCTCATAAGGTACTAAGATATTTTCCTATCACCCCGGGGTTGCAGCGTTTGTATGCAACCAAGAGCACAGTAGAGGCGATGTCTTGGCACGCCAATAATCATAACTTTGAGGATGTGATGTCGCATCCTTCAAACAGTGAGGCTTGGAAGCACTTGGATAGGGAGTTTCCTTGGTTCTCTTCAGAACCAATGAATGTTCGTTTGGGTCTATGCACTAATGGTTTTGCACTGTTCGGAAAGTCTGGAGCTGAGTACCCGTGTTGGCCTGTGATGTTGACTCCGTATAATCTTGGCCTAGGGTTATGCATGAAGACTCAATACATAATGATTTCCATGATCATTCCAGGGCCGAAAAGTGCGAAGGGAAACTTGGATGTTTACTTGCTTCCCTTGAATGAGGAGCTGATTCATTTGTAGAATTTTGGTGAGGCCACTTACGATGTTTCCATGAGAAAAACCTTTCAGATGAGGGCAGCATTGTTATGTACTGTTAGTGATTTTTCATCGTATGGAATGCTTTCCGGATGGAGCACGACTGGTAGATTGGTATGTCCTTATTGTATGGAGCATACCAAGTCTTTCCCTCTAAAGAATAGTAGAAAACATACATGGTTTGACTGTCATCGTTGTTTTTTGCCTCATGATCATCCGTTTTGAGGCAATAGAAGCGGGTTCTCGAAGAATAGGGTTGATTATGATGATCCGATCCCTATGTCTGATGATGATGAGATGCATAATCGTGTGTTCTCTTCCCATCTCGATGACTTTCACGTCACTCATAACTGAAGCAAGAAGCGCTGTTTTTTGGCAATTGCCATATTAGAACACCTTACTAATTAGGCATAATCTTGATTTCATACATGATTAGAAGAACGTGTTTGAGAACCTGTTTCACACTGTCATGGACGTGAAAGAAAATACCAAGGAACGATGACAGCAAGAAAAGATCTCAAATTGTATTGCAAACGTCCGTAGTTGGTATTGAGGAGGTTGAAAAATACATTGAGCAAACAGTTATGCAAGAGGCTCCTTATGTGCTGAAGAAGGAGGCGTGAAAATTTCTCTTTTTGAAAGGTATGAAAATCATTTGTCCTACTAAATTATTTAGAACAATATTTGTTTTTCATATATCTAGTGTTATCAACCTCAGGCGGGGCGAAAACCAAGGGAGGGCAGATGAGGTTAGATGAAGGGAAACCGAGCTCCAGGTTAAGAGGGGATAATTCCATGGTTGGTTGGGTAGCTCCTGAGCATGGGTGGACAAAATTGATGTGGATGTAGAAGTGTCTTCTCAGGGATTTACAAGAATTGCTATAGTAGGTAGGGATGGGGATGGAAATATCCTTAGGGCCTGTTAGATTTTTGAAGGCGTACAAAAACGTGATGTGGGGGAGGCTTTGGCTTTAAGGGGTGGAATGATTTATGCAAAAACTTTTACCCTGGACACAGTGGTTATTGAGAGTGATTGCCAAACTGCGGTCCATAAGCTTCAAAATGGGAACTTGGACAGATCGGAGATTTGCAGAGTACTTGAAGATAGTATATCACTGAGTAGTGGCTTTTAGATTTGTGTTTGCTTTTGGGTACCTCGAGGGGCGAATGTATTAGCCGATATGATGGCTAGCTATGCCGCTGAGTGTCACCTTCAAGGAAATTAGGACTCAATTTTACCCACTTCAATTTAAACGTGTGTATTTCAGAAAAGAGCAAGAATTCTTGAGAACGCGACATTTAAGATCAGTCAAAAAGTTTGGAGCAGATTTCATGGCTTCAAAACCTTTTAAGTAGAATGAGTTTTAAATCACAATGAATTGATTAGTACTTGTTGTACAATTCTAATCCTTTACACCTTCATTCCTTTCGAATGCAGGTCTTAAAAAATGATGTTGAAGACTTGGTCCATAGTCTTGGTACAAGTATACAAGTATCCACAATATTACATCAACAGATATTTGTTTGACACATTCGTGTATGGCTCATCGAAAGCCACTATAAACTATGGTGTATTTGTTAAAGGAGATGGAATTGATTATTATGGAATTCTGCGAAAGATTGTAGAGGTGTACAACTTGGGGACAGAACGCTCATATGCTAGGATTCTTTTCAAGTGTGATTGGTTTGACTCCAACAGAGGGCTGAATGTCTACGACAAATATAAGCTAGTTAAGATTATTGAGGGGGATATGATCCTTTTATGTTAGCAAATCAAGCTATTCAAGTATGCTATGCTCCATATCCTAGCCTCACCAAGTCTCGAGATCAATTGTGGGTGGTGTTTGGAATGAAAGCGCGAGGGATGATTAATGTCCACATTGAAGAGGAAGATTTTTAAGACGACATTTCTCATACAGAAGTCTCGCTTATTTCTCTTGACTATGAGATTGAAGAAGATGACCTCGAGGAAGAAGAGGAGGAGAATGAATATGATGAGAAAGAGGTAGGGATACAGGACAAGGAAGAGAATAAGGACGACGAAGATGAGGATGTGGATGAGGATGAGTATGAGCATGACGACGAGGATGAGTACGACGATGACAATGACAATGATTAAAAACCTATATATCTCATTTTTACATTGGTAGTTTGACCAAGTCACATCTCTATTTTTGATTGTATGTTTTCTATGCCTTATAAGGTTTTTATTGTATGATCCTTTTATTTTATGTTTTCTATGTTTTTGATTTTATGTCAAGACTCTGTTATTCTATGTAGATGTATGATCCTTCATTTAATTTGTAGATGTCACATCGACATCCTGGGCGGGGTAGGGCTGGTCCCGACCCTTTAGAGAGAGTTTCAGGTAAGAGAGTGACATTTCATGACACATATCTCTTTCTTTTCTTTTTTTTTAAATTCTAAGTTTTTTATTCTATTATTTTTTGTTAAATTTTATATAACTTGCATGAAATGTTCCCCAATATTCATGAAAAATTTTAGGTAAGAGATCGATGGATAATCCTCCCAAACGACGACGCCTTGGGAGAGGCAGGGACGACTTTCACGCCATTGGCCTCGAGGAGGAGATGGAGAATGATTATATGGAGGAGCCGATGCCTATTCCTACTTACGGGCAGGTTCCTCGCAATCCTGCGACCAAACGCATAGGAGAGCCTCTAATGTCTGCTCCACCTGGGATTCCACATGGATCGTCTACTCCACAAGCACCTCCACGACGATTGTTTGCATCACCATCACCAGTTCTTTGACCATTAACTTCACCACCAGTGCCTTCTCCTTATATCTTATCGTCCCCTTCAGCACCTAATTATGATGAGTGGTGATAGTGCAATCCCTACAGTTGTATAGAAATTGATGAACAAAACTGAGTATTAACCATGATGTAGTTAGTGTGCTTAGGCTGAAAATTAGTTAGTTATCTTCAGTCTAGGTGAGATACTGAAGAGCAGACGGTCACAGATGGAGAGCATTGTAGGCCACCAGATGCGGACTATTACAGAGAATTTCAGCAAGGCAGCTAAAACATACATGGACAACAAAAGACCTACAAATGTTTCAGGATCTGGGATTAATTTTGCAGACAAGGGCCAACACAGCAATACCTGGATTGCATCAGATCTGGGTGCAGACATGGTTGCAGCAGTGACTGGGTGTAGATGGGATCTCAACAGTACTGAGTACAGACTGAGTTATAGCAGACTGGAGTGCGACTGGTTGCTAAGGCAGGGCAGAAGTCTGAGAATTTGTCAAATCGAGGATTTGAGGTATGGAGTGACAGTATGAGGATCGGAATAAAATGAGCTATCAACAATTACGGGTTCATTCCCTCAGCCTATAAAAGGGGATCAAAGAGCTCAAGGAACAGCGCTGTTGGACGAATAATTGAACGTACAAAGTGTGCAAAACAAATCTGAATTCAAACTATTCAAGTGAGCTGAATTGAAGAAGTAAAAAGAAAGAGGGTTCACTAGTCTGTATTGAAGAACAAAAGCTGCAGCAGAGTCCAGCAAAGGATCTGTGCAAAGGGTATAGGTTCTTCACCTTTGAAGAGTTAGCAAGCTTGTAAAGGGGTTGTCTTGTAAGGCAAAAAGAAGAAGATAGTGAACTCACCTCTTGGATTGACTACACTGGTCACCAAGGGAAGACTGGACTAAGCTCTCGTTTATCA
>JAOVYX010002446.1:0-11782 GCA_035668315.1 Drosera spatulata
CGCGCGCAACAAGAAAGAACTGAGTTTGAAGAAAGTCAGATTTTCCTCCCTTTCCTATCCTTGATTTCAGCTCAGAGAAAAGAACACAAGAAACCATTCTTGTCTCGACTATATTAACAAAAGTCTATACATCCACACCTTCCAAAATCTAACACCTTGTCTAATTCGGAATGTTCACCTCTAGAATGGATCAGCCAAAGTGAAATAATTGGAGGATAACCATGGTAATATTCTTCTCACATCTATCCATGGAAAAACTAAAATTTGAAACAACAAATCGGAAATGGGTGTGGGGGTGGGGGGGAAGAACATCAAGATAAGGAAGACAATTAGAGAGGCAGTACTACCTTGACTTTGGCTTCTTTTGCTCCAGAAGCAGTGGCAAAGTGTCTCTGCAATCAAAACCAGCAAATAACTCAAAACAATTGCATTCAAGTTTACAAAGCAATTGGTGACATTGCATTACACAACATAAAATTATGTTAAATTCTACAACAAACTCAACCTTGACGAGAAACACTAGACTGCCTAACATACCTATCTTCCCACCATCAATTTTAACCCAGAAACTTCTGTTATTCACTACTCTGTAACAAATCGTTAGACTGAACAGTTCGCTAACATTCTCTTAATCAAGGAATAGCGACACGAGATTCTGAACCCATGATTAAAATCTAGACTTTCTAGAGACAAAAGAAGCAAATGCCAATGAATTCCAGAAATGTACTTGCATATGCTGCTTAAGTTTCACTTGATTTTGTCACAATGATTCTCCTAAATGCCACATTTCATCCCGCTCAAGAGAGAACAGTTGAATATGGATCAAGGTATGATGAGCTAACATCCAATTTCACCCTGAAAATTCTACTAAGGAGTTTCCATACTACCTACGATCTCCCACTCATCCAATTTGGTATCCTGAGATTGCAGTATCCATCTCCCTTTTCTTATCCATTCATAGCCGAAACCTATACCACTAACCCCAATTCACACACGACCCCAAAAGGACCCAACCCATCGAGCCCGACTCAATCACCCATCTCCCCATCGCCTGATTCATAACCTATAAGAAAAAAAAATTTATAACTTTCGCCATACATTATAGAAATGATTCCAAAACCTTCCAAACACTACACTCGGAATCTTGGATATGCATCCAAGTTTCAATTGAGTTCATCACACCGACTCCTCTAAATGCGGTGTTCCATCCCACATAACAGTTCTACATTCACACATGGATCAAACATACGGAAACAGAAGTTCCAATTTCACAACGAAAGATTTCATCATCAAAACTCGCGACACTGACTCCAATTCACACATAATCCCCAACCCATCAAACCCCAACTCAATAACCCATCTCCACATCACCAAACACCGTCTCACCACACAAACCACACAGTCAACCCCCGAAACAGACAATTTCAGCGCCCTAATCGAAAAATCATCAATCAATCGCATCATACCACAACATTGCACGGATCAAATCACGATGATATTTCAAATTGCAATCTAATTGTACCTCGGATTTGGTGAGATCGGAGCCGAGGCGAGCCGGATAAGAGTCCGATCGGAGTGATGAGGAGACCGAGGGGGAGGATGAGACGAGGGCGCGGAGGTGCGGGATCGTGGATCGGAGTCGGCCAGAGATCGCCATTGATTAGGGCGACGGAGGAGAAGAAAGGGGGATGGATTCGAGGGTTTCGACGGCGAGAGTGAAAATTTGGGGAGGGAGAAATGGGAGTAGTATGTGGTAGGACTTGTATGTGTTTAGTCCCTTGCTAACATTTGATCTACGACAAAATTTTCGATATCTGTCACTATTATCTCCTTCCCAACAAAATCATAATTGATTATTTGACGTAATAATTTTTATATATGTATATATATTAAATTTTATTAAAAAATTTCTTTTATTTGTGTGAATAAGAGGAGTGAGAAAACGAAAAGAAAAAAAAAATAATGGGATGAATTGATATGTTATAAAAATACTATATGTTTTGATATTTTTATAGAAAAAAAAAATCTTTCAAGCTAGACTTCGCCTTGAAACCCCGACTCTTAAGATCTTACCAGATCGTTGGAAAAAGGGTGCGATAGAGATGAAACAGCTTATTTGTTCGTCGTTTTCAAATATGATAAATTTGTAATTTATTTGACACATCGTAATATAAGAATATAACGATTATTAGCATCCTATAAAATTTTACGAAAGACGAGTTTGATCATTCTATGATAAGTCGAACTTCACAAGAACAAATGCTAGTTTTTTTGTACTTTTTTTTATCAAAAATATTAAGAATAAGAAAAAAATTCTTTATTTTATGTCACGAGTTCTTTGATTCGTGGATAATCAATCATGATATGAAAATCATATTGACATTAATTATTTTCTAATTCTTCTTCTTTTTCTCTCTCTCTCTCTCTCTTTTTCTTTTTTTCTTTTTTTGCCTGTGACAGAAAGATAACTATATAGGTCAATATGGACATATAAACAAGGCGGAGTCAGGACCCGAGTATCAATGGGGACAAAAAAATTTCGATTCACAAAGGATGAAATTCAATCTAAATTTTCATTAATCAAAATGACGAGACATACTACATTTAAGATGATAAATAATGTTTAATTCATTCACGAGGCTATCCGGGATAATGTATTAGACTTTACAAATATGTATAGTTTTAAATGATGAATACAATAATCAAACAATTCATCATTGACATAAACAATAATTACAATATGGTTTCATTCACCTTTTGCAACTACTGTTAGACTTCTTTATCCCCTAACATAGGCCTAGTTTGATACGCATATAGGATAAAATAAGATAAATATTGAAGAAATTAATGATCATTTTACTATTAATAATGGGATTACTTATACAATCTTGCCTGCCACAAACCATATTTGATACAAGCAGGAGTATAATACTATATTTAAAAATAAATCTATGTGAGGATCAGACGGTGTACAGTGGTCGGTGGTTTGGCGACGAAAGGTGGTCGACGATGAGTCGATGGACGACGGGCCGACGAGCGACAATCGGACAGTTGGTTGGCGTGCGACGGTCGGACGATGGAGCGGCGGGCGATGGGTGGCGGTCAGCGTGTGATGATCATACGTCGAGAAACGGGCCCCGGTTAGGTGTCAACCGACGAGCGACGGTCAAGGGTCAGGGCTAGGTGACAGTCAGGCCATCTGGTGACGGAAGACGGTTAAATAGTGGTTTTGATATTCTTATTGTAATAGGTGTGATTAATAATACATTGGGGGAGATGAGATTAATAGTGAAAGGATTAGAGCTCTTATCTCTGTAATTGGGATCAATAGTCCCTGTATAATTTTTTTTTATCAAACATAAAATTGAAAGAATTAATTATCCAATTTTATCTTATCATGCATACCAAACACGGTCATAGTTTTTGAGTGGGTTCAATTTAGAGAGAATATAGTCATTACTCATCATTTATACAAACAATAATCTTCAATTTGAGAATTTCAGTGGGTTCTATATTGTGTGGCTCTGCTACTACGTATAGATCATGGTATAATGTTTAATAACAAGCCTTAATTGTTTTTTTACTCGACGGAAGGAGAATCCAATTACTAGGGAGCTTTACATCGTTGGTAAACTCCAGGGACAATGGACAGAGGTTAAGGCAGTCAATCAATCGACAAATGAACAACAGACTTATAGCATATGTACGTAAAATTTATTACCATTAATTGAGATGAAATGGGTAATAGTTTTTATGACGAACTATATTTAAATCCCTCTCTTAATGTTTGATTATACTTTATCCCCCTAAAATAGTTTCACATACATGTAGCACCCCATATGAAAAATCTCTAACGTTTTGTCCCTCAATAAATCATTGTGTCCATTTTGGATAAAAAAAAACTGAAGGGAGAATCTTTTTGTTTTGAATTCAACTTTGCATTTATTATGTGTGGAGTCCACATTTATCTTTTTTCATCTTCTCCCTTATCGGCTCACCCTCTTCTTCCTCTATTCAATTCTACACCACATCCATTTATGTTGTCGCATCAAATTCGTAATCAATAAAACCAAATTCACCAAATATCGTACCAGAATCGCAATCAGCAATATTGAAATCATTCATTTCTCTCATTCTCTACATCTCCAAGGCAGATCTAAAAATAAGTTGAAGTATTTTTTTTTATTTTTTTTTGCATTATACAAGTTTTAAATGTTGCATAATTTTGATCGATTTGCTCTATTTGCAATCCTAGATCTTTGTTTTTGTTCAAGAAGTAAGGTTTTAGGTGTGAAATGGGGTATACTGATGGGTACATGTTTGTGTTTTCATGATTTTTCAGTCTCATTGCGATGACGGATGAAGATGGTCCATAATCGCATGACATCCAGCTTGTTGCTATCTGTATAATCGAAGAAGAGTGTTATTCGATCTCATCTAATAAAATCATGAATCTCGTGGAGGGTCAAGACGATTGGATTCGTTCACAGTTCGAAGGAACAACCAATCAACATTGCGATAAAGGGTCAAGACGAGGCACAATCAATCGACATCGAGCTCGTACCTCTGTGCACATGTGAAGGAGATAGTGTTTCGATCACAATTCGTAAAAGTATAAATCTCATGGATTGGATTCGATCACAGTTCGAAGAAAATTATGTTCGATCACATTGGTTATGCATTCCACTAATTTGTATTCGATCGTTATGTATTACGTAGGACAAGTCTTATTGTTAGCAAGGCTCTGCATTGGACTGTTATGTATTCCATTACTGTGTATTCGAACGCTAAATTTTCAATTGTTATGTATTTCAGTGGTTGTAGAGCACATTATACGTACAGTATATAGACATAGATCTACAATATACATGTATATATGTACGCGATATATAGACATGTATATGTGCAGTACACACACATGTATGTTATGTATATAGACATGTATACACAGTTCATAAACTGATAGGTATAACATACAGAAGTATATTTCATTTCAAGAAAGGATTACATAACGGGAATACACGATCGAAAAAATTACAAGACCTAACAAGGACCAAACACACGATACAAAGTTAGCAGCCATAAAAAATATTATAGGACCAAACACATGATCAAATCATCTAATTAGGACTTTAAAACCCCAAACATCACCATCGATATAACCACAAGCTTTAAAATCCCAAACACAATCTCTAAGCTTTTCAATTGGTCTGCGATTTTGTTACAAGAACAACGATAGTTGCACGGATTTGTCTCCCCGGCAGAAATTGAGGCTAGCTATTTCAGCATTTGGTTCACACCACTCGAAGTAGCCACAATCGTCTCCATTAAAGAACAATCTCCCTTTCGTGCTTTAATTTTGTCCAACAATTCGAACGGACAGTACCTTGCGACAAGAACAATACTTAGGGATAAATTTTAGGGTTGATTCTGGGTTTAGACTACCACCGCTGATTGATTGTTGTGAACTCATTGTGGATTTTTAGGAAAAATTATTCTGTAGTTGTATGGAGAGATTTGAGAAAGAACGATATGGATGGTATCAGATCTAAAAAGAGAAAAGAGGAGGAGATGGTAGAGAATGGTATCAGATCTAAAAAGAGAAAAGAGGAGGAGATGGTAGAGAAGGAGGAATCTGACGGGTTAGGGCTAGTGTTAGAGGGGTAAATTGATGTTTCATGATAATTTATATAAAAACGATGTTTAATCGTCGTACGGATAGTTCGTAACACGTTCAATTTTATGGGTTACTATTCATTTGCTTGGGCCTTTTTGGGATGGAGAGAGTATTATTTAGTTCAGTGTATTTTAATGTTTAGTCTTGTACTCTTTCTGTCCAGAATTAAACGAAACGGTCTTATTCGACACGGGATTTTATATGAGAGTTGAATTTGATTACTCCTACATTGTGTTTTTTTTATGATAGTGGGGTTTGATATGAAAATGTGTGAGAGAATGTGAGAATGTACGTTCTTTTATGTAATTTTTAGGGTCACAGGGTGTTCGGACTAGCGCTGTTAATTACAACACAGACAATAGCAAGTACGTAAAATAAATGAGACAAAGATTTACGTCGAAACCCTTACGGAAAAAAACCACAGGCGGTCGCCGACTACAAAGAATCCACTAATCAAATGAGGAGGTACAAAAGAGCAATACTCGAACACAAAGAGCTCAACAATAATAGGAGACAGAGAAGATGTAATCTCCTCCTTAACTAATCTCACAAGCTGTCTCTTAGTGTGTTTACTTTCTTAAGGCAGTAGTTGCTATGCCTCTGCCGATGCACTTCTCTGCAATTGTCCCCCGTACTTAATACCTTATAAGCTCTTTGCTTTTATACACCAAATTGCCTTGGAAGATGACAAGAGGAGATCATGTGCGGATCAAATACAAATCAACCCATTTAATGGAAATGACAAATATAGGGCCCCAAGGTGCAAATTCTGTAGCTTTAGTCAACAAAAGCCATAATCTCATTTGGCTAATCCCTTGAAACAAGAGATCGTGTAGAAGATTTGAGGACAATTCAACAAATCTTCACCTTGTCTCAAATCCTCTTTATCGAATATCACATTAGGATATTCACTGTCGTCGAACAACCTCCACCTAGGCTAGCGTAGAGCCTAGCCGCCTTCCACTCCTAAGAGTTGTAGGCAATGACGAAACTTTGTCACAGGAACAAGTTTCGTTAACATATCTGCTGGATTCGCGACAGTAGCAATCTTGATCACCTTGACATCCTTAACGTCACGTACAAAATAATATCGGATGTCAATATACTTAGTTCTTTCATGATGCATCTGCTCACGAGTTAAGTGAATGGATGAATAGCTATAACAATGGACCATTGTGCTGTCTTGCTTCAAACCTAGGTCTGAAGTCAAATTTCTCAGCTAAATTGCTTTCTTCACAGCTGATACAACAGCCATAAACTCTGCCTTTGTAGTGCTCAAAGCCACAGTATCTTGTAAAGTTGCCTTCCAAGTAACTGGCCCACCATGGAAAATAAATACGTACCCTGTCAGTGATCTCCGACGATCGAGATCTCCTACATAGTCTGAATCTGAGAACCCCTCAACATTATCGTTGTCTCCACCTCGCCTTGCATCATAGACGAGGCTTAATCTCGATGAACCCTTAAGATATCTAAGGATCCATTTCACGGCCTTCCAATGACCTCTACCAGGTTTGCTCATATAACGACTCACAACTGACACTGTCTGTGACAAATTGGGTCTAGTGCATACTATAGCATACATCAAGGAACCAACTGCACTCGCATATGGTACTGAAGCCATGCTCTTCACTTCGTCCTCAATCTTCAGTGAGAGCTCTAAAGATAGTTTGAAGTGCGCTGTTAAGGGAGTGGAAACTGACTTGGCATCTTTCATTCCAAATCGATCTAGAACTTTCTCAATATACTTCTTCTGACTCAAAGATAAGACCCCATGATTCCTATCCCGCTCAATCTCCATGCCCGAGATCTTCTTTGCTGGGCCGAGAGCCTTCATATCAAACTCGCTACTGAGTTGCACCTTCAACCTGCCAATCATCCCTCTGCCTCTACCAGCGATCAACATATCGTCCACATAAAGCAAAAGATATACCTGACTCCCATCAGGTTGTTGCTGATGATACACACACTGATCGTATGGGATTCGTGTATGCAATGCTTGTCATGAAGGTATCAAACCTGTGATACCATTGTCGGGGCGATTGCTTCAACCGGTACAATGATTTCTTTGAAAGACAGACTCGATCTTCCATTCCTGACAATAAAAAACCCTCCGGTTGGTGCATATAGATCTCCTCTTCTAGCTCACCGTGGAAGAACGCCGTCTTCACATCCATTTGCTCAAGTTCAAGATGGAACTTAGAAACCAAAGCTAGAAGAACTCGAATAGAAGTATGTCTGACTATAGGAGAAAAAACTTCAATATAGTCAATACCTTCCCTCTGAGTGAAACCCATAGTCACGAATCTGGCCTTGAATCTCACATTGTCACCATCGCCTACTTCCTTCTTTTTGAACATCCATTTGTACTCTACGGTGCGTTTTTCCTTCGACAAGTAAACTAGAGTCCAAATGTTGTTCTTGTGAAGAGACTCCAGTTCCTCTTCCATAGCTGCAGTCCACTGGGCACATTCCGAGGTAATGACGGCTTTCCTGAATGACAAAGGCTCATTCTCAACTGCATCGCTAACTATATGTGCATATGTCATCAAATCTGAATAACCGTATCGAACTGGAGGTCTAGTCTCTCGTCGTTCCTTGTCACGGCTAAGTTGGTACTATTATAAAGTGGGTCCCACCTAGTGGCTCCACTACTGGATCTTCTACTTGTTGAACTGGCTGCAAAACATCAGTGGGAATTATGAAATCTGAGGATTCCCCATCCTTAAGCTCCACCTCAAATGTCGATCTCTCGATTGCTCATGTCTACTCCACATGTTGCTGAATGCTCCCTTATTGCTCAACTTTTTTGGCTAACATTGACTCCTTGTCAAATGTGACATCTCTGTTAATGATGATCCCAGGTGATGATGGATCAGTAGAGTACAATCTATACCCCTTCATACCTGGCTGATATCCAAGAAAGATGTCCTTCTTGGCCCTAGGTTGCAACTTTCCTTCACTAACATGATAGTATACAAGACAACCAAAAATGCGAAGGTTAGAATAATCAGCAGGTCTACCAGACCAAGCCTCATATGGTGTCTTCATGGATAACACTGAGAAGGGTGACCTATTTACCAGATAACAGGCCGTCATGACTGCTTCAGCCCAAAACCGCTCCTTCAGCCCGGCCCCAATCAACATGCACCGAGCTCGCTCCATGATCGTTCGGTTCATGCGCTCTACTACCCCATTCTGCTGAGGTGTGTAAGTGACAGTACGATGTCTCATAATGCCTTTGTCCCTGTAGAACTCCAGAAATTGCTTGTTCACAAATTCCATCCCGTTGTCGGTTCGAAGTCTTTTGATCTGCATGTCCGTTTGTGTCTCAATCAACTTTAATCATTCCTTGAAGGTCTCAAATACCTCTGATTTTTCTTTCAAGAAATATATCGAGACATAACGGGAATAATCATCGATAAAGGTCAAAAAATACTTTTTACCTCCTATCGAAGCATGCGAAGATGGCCTCCACAAATCTGAGTGAATGTAGTCGAGTGTCCTCTTCGTTCTATGCAGTGTACCACCAAACGACATTCTCTTCTACTTGCCGAGAGCACAACCCTTGCAAAACCCAAGGAAGCCAGCCGAATTTAGAATATCCATCCCCTTATTGGCAATATGCCCAAGTCGCATATGTTACATCTTCATCTCAGAACTTACCTCACCATCACGGATTGATGAAGAGTTTGCGACAGCGGCAACTCCATCTTGCATAGCGCCGATTAGGTAGTACAATACAGCACGAAGTCTCGCCTTCATAGTCAACTTATGATTCTTCTTGACCTCCATGTCGCCAACCTGAGAATGATTGGAACTTCCTTCACGATCCAGAGAACCCAAAGAGATAAGGTTCCGCCTCACTGCTGGAACATAATGAACATCTTTCAATGTCCGTACAACACCGTCCCACATCCGAATATGAACATCTTCCACACTAAAGATCTTACATACAGCATTATTGTCCATAATAATTACGCCGCCATCGGACTCAGCAAATGTGGGGAACCACTCCTGATGCGAACAGATATGAAAGGTGCAACCGGAATTCATCATCTACTCTGAAGTAGATGCGACCAAAGACTCCACGAACGATGTAAGAATGATCGAGACGGTCTGAGTCTTGATTATTCCAACAAGTGGGGCTTCCTCCTTCTTTTGCTTATTCTTCAGCTTAGGACATTCATTCCTCCAATATCCCTTCTGATGATAATAGTGACAAGAGTTGAAGTTCTTCGAGCTACTACTCTTCGAATGGCCTCTGAACTTATCTTGTTGTCTTCGATCCTCCCTCCCTCTAATGAATAGCCTATCAATAGAGCTCGATGGCCTTAAAGCTGGTGTCTCAGCTTGCTACTGGTCAAAGACATCTTCGTATCTTCCTGTGACAAAGAGTCTCTGCTATGAATCATAGTAGTGACAAAGGCTTTAAAGCTGCTCGAGAGAGAACACAACAGAATCACCGTCGTTTCTTCATCATCAATGGTAACTCCAACATTTTTCAGACCAACAATAACAAGTGCGTAAAATAAATAAGACAAAAATTTACGTGGAAACCCTTGCGGAAAAAAATCTTGGACGGTTGCCGACAACAAAGAATCCGACAGTCGGGTTTTATTCGATACCGGATTTTATATGAGAGTTGAATTTGATTACTCCTACATTGTGTTTTTTTAAGGTAGTGGGGTTTGATATGAAAATATGTGAAAGAATGTGAGAGATGTTAGTGGGGTTTGATATGAAAATATGTGAGAGAATGTGAGAATGTATGTCCTTTTATGTAATTTTTAGGGTCACAGGGTGTTCCGACCAACGCTGTTAATTGCAACACAGACAATAACAAGTGCCAAAATAAACGAGACAAAGATTTACGTGAAAATCCTTGCGGAAAAAAATCACGGACGGTCGCCGACTACAAAGAATCCACTAATCAAATGAGGAGGTACAAAAGAGCAATACTCGAACACAAAGAGCTCCACAACAATACGAGACAGAGAAGATGTAATCTCCTCCTTAACTAATCTCACAAGCTCTCTCAAAGTGTGTTTACTTTCTTAAGACAGTGGTTGATATGCCTCTGCCGATGCACTTCTCTGCAATTGTCCTCGTACTTAATACCTCCTAAGCTCTTTGCTTTTATACACCAAATTGCTTTTGAAGATGACGAGAGAAGATCATGTGCGGATCAAATATAAATCAACCCATTTAATGGAAATGACAAGTATAGGGCCCCAAGGTGCAAATTCTGTAGCTTTAGTCAACAAAAGCCATCATCTCATTTGGTCAATCCCTTGAAACAAGAGATCGTGTAGAAGATTTGAAGACAATTCAACACAGGGCATAGAGTTTAGGGTTAGGGTTAGGGTTAATGTTATTTTTTTTAGAACATAGACATCACTACAAAAAAAATGCTACAGCACATAAATGCAAAGGCTTATTCCCGTCGCAAAATATAATGGCTCGCGACTCATCCGTCGCACACAAAATTATGGGAAAAAGAATATAAGAGAAAAAAAATTACGAAGAAAAGTCAACATCCGTCGCAGATATATAATATAACTATGACGGATTCCGTCGTAATAATATACAGAAAAAATTTGTTAAAAATTTTTAACAATAAATGAAGTTTATGCGACAGATTCTGTCACGAAATCACGATCCCAAATTTTTCCTAATTGAATTGTTAAAAAATTTTAATAGTGAATGAAATTTATGTGAGGGATTCCGTCGCGAAATCATGGTTTCTAAAAAGTTTTTCCCCCAAATTTTTCCTAAGTGAATTGCGAAATAATACTGTCTGCGATGGATCCGTCGTAATAATAGTATAATTGCGACGGTTCCGTCGCAAACATAAGTACTTCACAACACTTAAGAAAAATTTGAGGAATTTTTTTTTTTTCATAAACCGCTATTTAGCGACGGGAGCCATCGCTAGTCGAGAAAAATATAATGTTTTTTACAATACGATATTATGTTTAAGTTTATGGATGTGGATGAAATCACACATCACTTTATCATTCTAAACTTTGTTTTTATTCCCTTTGTATCGTCTAAATTGTATTTTTAGTTTCATTTTCGTCTTGGAATGTTGGTACTGCTGTA
>JAOVYX010002447.1:0-11779 GCA_035668315.1 Drosera spatulata
CAAATTAGACCTTCTTTATTCTTCCATTGCTGTAGTCATTTTCAGGATGGGCTCATATCCCTTCAATAATACTGAAAGAATCCCAATCCACAACGAAAAATAAGACGATACTTCTAAAGTTATGAATATTCCCAGTTCTCTTCTTTCTATGACGGAGTGTAATATTCATGAAGCCAGCAACACCTGAATACATTTTCCAATCACACGCTTTACAACATCAATCAGCAGATATCGCCGCTACCAGTTGGCTACATTCAGTAGTATTGTTTTCGTTTCCTAGATGCCTGTACAGGAAAAAGCTATAGGTTCTAAAGATATGGAAGTTATCGAGCAAGTTGCCGCCGTCGCCTCTCCTTTTCCGTCCTCCTTTCTTAAAATTATTGATGCGAGGTTACTATCTCGAAGTCACAAAATTCTCCACCAATATGTTAAGTTATTCAAGCATTCAACACATGGTTCATATTGTAACACAGTCCATCAATGCCAACTCGTTTCCGCGTCAACTCCTTGATAATTTCCCATATGGTATCAATACCAACATGATCGCATTGACCAGTTTCTTCCACCATTTTCAAACAAAGTGGGATTGTTATACCTGGTAGTGTTAACAATATTGAGGATGTATCTGTTACTCTTATTTTGTGTACTAGACTCTTGGGAGAGTGATTGTTAATCCCATATTACTTAGGGCCTATTTGATATCTTTTCTGTTTTGTTTTTTTGTTTTTATTTTATTGACTGATGAAACAAAACAGTTTATTACTCATTCATGGTTTTTAAACGGATGAAACAGAAACAGAACACAAAAAACCAGGAAAAAAATGGTTTATTGTATCGGTTTTCAATCTCATCTGAGTACAATGCTCACCTCGTAGACAAACGGGGGCAACTATTGTCAAGGCCACCCGCACACTCGCAGGTAATTTTTCTTTTTATTTTTTTCAAAAGTATCTCATACTCTTGCCTTCGCAGAATAAAATTCTGTCTTTGAAATATCAATCCCTTGAACAATATTGTACTATCAAATTATAGGACGATGGGTCAAACACTCTAATCAACGATACTCATAGGTTAACTCTCAACGCAAACAACACACTCCTATTTTCGGACATAAATCTATTCACCAAACCCCTATGTCACTTGAGTTAAACATGTAACGCAGAACTTAAAACGATAACATAAGTGAAAATTAAAGATCATAAAACATCAAACGACAAAAAAGATAAAGAGGAGAACAGAACAAACCTAGAAAGAGACGAAATCGCCATTGATATGCGATCAAATTATACAAAAAGACGAAATCGAAGAATTGTAATCGATTTTGCATTGTCGTGATATGAATGGAAGAGTCGGCGGCGGCGGCGGCGAAGAAGGGACGCCGTGTCGACGCCGCCGGCTGTGCCGTCGAGGGAGGGTTGAAGTAAGGGGAAGAAAGGAAGTGGGGAGGTGCCGAGGGGAAGAGCCCAATGGGCTGAGTGGTTAGGCCCAATAAAGCTTGATAGAAAGTGATGTGCTCGCGTCAGTTTGAACTGGGCTTGGAGGAGAGGCCCATGAGATCCCATGGTGCGATATTCACAAAACAAGATGAGTGTAATCCTTCAATACTCTCTCCGAACCATTTATAAACATGGATTTTGATGAATTACATTATTCGTCTTATAATATAAAAAGATTACGATATTGATCCAAGATTGTAATATATAATTTGAAGTATCATTTATGTTTCATGATAATTTTACATAAAACGATGTGAGACAGTCCCGTAAACGATTCGTAACATAAATAATTTATTACTGACATAATCTAGCGTTATAATTTTAATGACACAAGAGGTAGTATGAAAATTTAAATGAATGAATTAAGATTTAAGGACCCCGATAAACTGTTAAGATTAATACCTTTCACATTAGTCTTAACTTTTTTTTCTTTTCTTTTGAAAAGGCGAGTCTTAACTTTTCTATTTTTTTTACTTTTTTTTGTGGTACAGTTAATTCTCAACTTTTTTATATATATATTATTTGACATACTTATCTCGGGATAAACTCTCTAAAATACCCTTGATTGAAAGTTAATCAGAATAATCTATTTTAAAACTAGTGGTCTAAGTTTAGTGACTCGTCGCCTCGGAAAAACTGATTTAAGTACAGCTGCACGATCTTTATGGACTCGAGAACATGTTGATCAGGAGATGCACAGAGCATAAGCTAGATGGACCGAGACTGACTGACAGTTGAGATATGTACAGTTAAAGACAACTTCACAAAGTGTTTCTGCTGGTTTTCATGCACTAAAAGTGAGCTAATAGGGCATCATGTAAAGGATTTTGAGAATCGACATCACCTCTTTTCAAAGTTTTGTAATCAATGACATCATAACAAGGTGACTCACTCTCGATTGATCAAAGTGAGATACTCCTTTCGTCCCATTAAATTTATAACGTTTTGATATTATATATGTATCGATGTAAAATTTGATATGCATACAACGATGATCAAATGTATTTTTTTATAAATTTATTATGAAATATTAATGGTTGTGTAAGTTACGTATTTTAACCTAATATATGTTACGGAACGATCAGACGTGATTTGATATAAAAACAAAATTTATATTTATACGTATAAAATAATACAAAATACGTATCCGTTGTAAAATATATAGGATAAAGAGAGTAATTAAAAGTATATCCAAATCATATGTTCTTGCTGAAAAAGACGAAAAAACTAAAGTTTGGGCCGTGCTTCTTTTCATGAGAAAAAAGAGGAATGTTCTTTTGGACCAACTCCATAAACCTTCAAATTCGGGGAAGCATCTATGGTTTGAGCTCTTGCATTTTGACTGCTAGATCAAAGGCCTTTTTACTATGGCTGAGACTTTGGAAGGCATCGTAGATAGAATCTTCACCAAACTTTCATTTTGTACCATCTACCAGTTTTGCTCGAGCGAAAAGTGACACCGAATAAATTGAGTTCTGTTGAATATTTTTGTCAATTTAATTAAGTCTCGAACAAAAGTGTGATTCGACGGGGCACATATGTTCCAAAGTTGTTTGATCATATCTGAAACCGAGATGTCGAAATTACAAAGATGTTTTCTCATATTTCTCTATCGATTTTGTTTCCTTTCGTTCTCCGGTCCGAAATTTCAGGGATTTTTGGAGTCGTTTTGTCAAATGGCACGATGAACATCTATACAATACAAAACAAGTTGGTACTACGAAATGAAAGAAACAGCCATGAAAATGAAATTTATAAAAATTCAGAAAATATATTGTGTTTTTTGTGCTGGCTAGAATAAGATATTCTCTTTCAAGGAAGCAAAACATGTCGGGCCCATGGGCCCTGTTCAAGAGGTACCAACGAAGACTGCGTAGGCCCATAACATGTGGGCTACTCCAGCGAGCTAGCTTCCACTTAAAATCAAACGTGGGCTCCATTGTCGGGCCCACATGGTTCCGAGTAACAGGCACTTTTTGGCCTTCCATTCCTAGTCCGATGAACTTGTCAAGAAATTGGGATTTCGAACCCATGGTAAATTGCCCATTAATATATGTTTGGTGTTTTGTCATTTTGTTTTCATATCTACGAAATAATTCTATCAAAACCTTGAACTGATAGTATCAAAAGTTTGTTATCAAAAGTTAATATATGACGCATTAACACGCGATGGATTCATTTTCAAAAGATATCAAAATACATAACATTAAAGTCCGTGCTGTGCAGTACGTACATATACGCAGGACGAAATTGATCACAGAAACGCACTTGCGAATATGGAAGAGAACAAAAGAGAAGCTCCAAAGTGGCAGAATCATAATGCAACTGAGCTCACATTAAGCAATATAGAAGCTGATACGGAAAAAATAAAACCAAATTTGATAGGCAACAACAAGAAAGTAGCCACCAACACCAGCCTAGAAAAAGAGATCCAAAAACACAATGGCGCATGCTCGAGTTGGGAGCTGACTGCCCTGACCAGTGACCACTAGTCACTGTAAAAAAATTATTGACTCTGTGGAGAAGCTCGTGTTAGTCAATTTCTTTGTGATGATCATAACCTTATTTGGTTTGTGAGTCCTGACAGCAACGATGACGAAGAAGATGACGATTTGTTGGTAGAGTTTGATATGTGAATGAGGCGATCGATGTTACCTTTACAATGCTTAACCCTAGAAGAAGTCTGATAGCATAAGCGATCATTTTATATAAGAGTGCTATCCATGATGTCTATTCTCTGGTTGTGTGTAAAACGCTCGAGATAAGAAGTTGGACAAACTTGCATTTGTCAATGGTTATACCGATATGTATAAATTTAATCAGATATGGATTTCCTGCTATAACAATAGGACGACGGGGACATCCATTATATGATCTTGATTCCATCATCATTAAGATTCCTAAGTCAAGCATATCGGGAGAACAAAAGTTTTGGTCCAATTGTCATCCCGAAGTTAGATTTTTTTTTTCTTCTGCTTTTCATGTGATTTGTTTTTGGGGTCTAATGTTTTTGCTTATGTCAGAAATTTTCATAAGCTTCTGTGCCCATGTGTAATGTAGCCTAACTGTCTCTCTAATCAAGTGTCATCATGTGCTCATTGTTGCTCCTGTGTTCAGGATCTATGCATATCTTCTTATATGATGACTTATGAGTAGCAACTTTGAGAAAAGATTGGGTTCTACTCTCACGAACGATTTGGCGGTACTCGACTCGTGATGTTGTAGCTCACGTTCTATCATTACGGTTAGGATACATGATGATAAGGTCTCGTATCATCGTTCTAAAATTATGATAGAATTGATTTTTTTAAAATATGATATATATCTGAATAATCTTAATATATAGTATGATCACCAATTCGAATTCTGTATGCATAGTGCTCGTGACAGAGAAGAGAATAAAAGGATATACAGCCACAGAAGTCCTGGATGGAAAGTGCTGAATGGTGAGGAGAGAAAAAGAAGAAGGGGAGGCATGATGGGGCAATACTTTGCTTTATCCTGTAAAAGTGAGCAATTGTGGCATGGGAGAATGAACACGCCCACGGACCCTAAAAAGTGGAGGAGATACATAGATACAAACAACTATACGATATAATGTGAACATCAATGTGAATCAAAATTCAGATTATACGAGCTAAATGAACCTTCCAAGATTATATGAGCTAAATGCATAAGATTTTGGTTATTTCATATGGAAAAATTGTATATCATGAATTGACTTAGTGATAAATTATTTTTATAAACATAAATCGCTTTTTATTTCATATGATTCAGATTCTAAATTCTAACATCAATACATCAGGAATATAAACATAACAAGGATAATATATATCTCTGTCTACCTACAACTTATGCCGGATGGGATTATGAGTTTATTATTTTGATTTGCATATATGCGGTATTATCTTTTTCCAATTCCACATTGTAGGGTCATGATTGATACCGCTTGACATCATGCTACAAGAGTTATACTATACTTTATCCTTTTAATTTATTTGAGTACTTTTAGTTGGTCCCTTCATTTAAAATTTTTATAAGTTTAAGTATTCCATCACCTTAAATGCTAGACATGAGGGGTGCACTAGATCTTCTAAAATTAGACCAAACATTGGGAGACATAGGAACATGGGATCCAACATCTCAAATTAGTTGACTGTACTGTTTGTTGGTACTTAGCTTAAAATAGATTATCTCAAACATCATTTTCAACATTGTTAGTACGGCTAACCTCGATTTCTGATGCTCGTACATGTCAATCAATGTCCACGATTAACGTCGAATCTGGTTAACTGCTAACCAGAGTCAACTGATTATCCCTTATTTCGCTTTGTTAGCGCCATAGATGTATATGCCAATCAACATTGTTAGTATGGCTAACCATTATTTCTGATGGTCGTATATGTCGATTAATGTTCGTATCAGCAATTAACGTCGAAACTGGTTAACCGCTAACCAGATTCAACTAGTTACGCTTTGTTAGCGCGCGGTAGATGTATGTTTTAGAATGAGTCAGAAGTCGATGACTGACTACCTATGTCTTGCAATGGAAAAAGGATTAATCTAAAGCGACAACCACCCATCATACGAAGCCTCACACTTAGATATGAAGATGTTACAAGAACTATTTACAACCTTAAACTTAAGAGTTTATCTAAAAGTATTCAAAATGATTAGGCAACTTATAAGGCTCATCCCTCTCTTTCTTGCTCAATGGTTTTGGACACATAATCATGTTATTATACCTAATCTTGCTACTAATCAATTTACTAGGGACCTCAGGTGGTCGAACTGACCTAATCAAAGCCCAATTAACACCCTTGAAGAACTCATGCTTCTTGATCTCAACTGACCCTTTCAAGCTCCCAAACCTCTTCTTGGGGTTCTTCACCAGCAACTTCCTCATCAGATCTTGAGCCTTCTCGATCTCCTCGTGCTCCCTCGCGCTCGAGACCCTTATCCGAGGGAATGTCAACGGTTGTTTGAGGATGTTGATTAGGGTCTTCCCGTTGTTCTCGCCCTTGAAAGGTGTCTTACCATATAACAACTCGTACAATAACACCCCGAACGTCCACCAATCCACCTCGCTCCCGTGTCCGAGTCCCGTGATCACCTCGGGCGCTAGGTACTCGTGAGTCCCTACGAAGGACCTGGATCGTGCATCCGTGGGCTCTGCCACCAGTTCTGTAGGATATTCTTGATCATGGTTGCAATCATGATGGCGTTGAGGATCTTCTTCGTGATCATGATCGTGATCTTTAATGGCGTCGATGGGGTGAACAGTGATGGTGGTGGTGGCCGTGGCCGTGGACATGAACTTCTTCATCATGATCCGCGACGAGAGGCAGGAAAGTACAGGCTTAATGGGCGTGACACAAGAAGGAGTCGTGCACGTCGACGAGTTCTTGGGACTGTTCTTGTTATAGTGGACCGATGAGAGCTTCTTTTTTCGCTTTAGGAGCTTAGGGACCACGTCACACTTGAAAGAGAGATCGAAATCCGAGAGCATGATATGACCATCTTCCCTCACTAGCACATTCTCTGGCTTCAAGTCCCTGTAAACTATCCCCATCATGTGTAGATACTCCAGTGCTAGCAGCGTCTCCGCCGCATAAAACCTGCACGAAATCGACGTACATTATATTGATTTAGCCCCAATTATGATTCCATAGCTCCATTTCAATGCTTGTTTACGGACCAACTATCCAAGGAAGATAGAGCGGAGTACTGAAGTAGATACTAGATATGATATCAAGACAGATGTTATAACAGTAAAAAAAAATCTGACAATTGAAAAAATATGACAGAAGTATTGCACATGAATAATTTTGGCATAATTAGCCAAATCGATCGAACGGAGTCTGATCAACATACCTAACGGACGAAATGCTGAAGCGCCTGTTAGGGTGGCGCATCCTAGCAGCATACAAATCCCCACCAGGACAGAACTCCATAACCAAGCAAGAATAATGCTCTGCATCAAACTCCGCATACAAGGTCGGCAGAAACGGATGATCAAGCAACCCCAAGATCTCCCTCTCGACCTCGGCCCTCACGAGCTTCTTCCTCAGCGCCAGCGCCTCCCTATCCACCACCTTCATCGCGTAGAAGCAAGGCGGCAACCCCACAGCCGGGTTCCTTATCTGACAAAGATACACATTGCCAATATCGCCTTTCCCGACTTGTCTGATCAGCCGGAAATGCTCGAGACCTACACGGCCCTCCTGTTGGCGTAGGCGGGTTATGGCCTCCCACGCGGCGTGGTTTGCCTTGTGGGGTTTGATCATGAGGGAGGTGGACGAGGCCGTGGTCGAGACCGAGGTTCGGCTCCCGTGATCGGAGGAGTAGTCCTCATCTTGGATTGGTTTCGTAGGAGAAGCCATAGAGGAGTTTGAGAGGTTTAGTGAGGAGGATAGTGAGAGCTTTGAGGTTTAATATAGACAGGAAATTAGTAGCTGTTGAAGAACTGTTTGTTTGCTTTTGGTTTATGTTCTTGTTATGCTATTTTTGGGGTTTATATTCAGGCGGTGGTGGATATTAAAACATAAAGTTCCATGTTGTAGTATTAATTAATTAATCGTGCCAATGCATTTTCCTATGACTGGATTGATATTAATTAATCAATAGTCATGCCCTCCTTTTTAACTTAAAGAAAAATACAAACGATAGATTTATCTAAGAAGCAATCCGATGACGGTTTCTTTAATGTTCACAATAGAGTTGCTTGTGGATATTATCTCTCTCAATTCTTGTCCATGACTTAAACATCCCAATTGTTTTATCTAACCACGTATCTAATTTCTCCCTGCGAAACAACGACCCAGGAATTCTCAAAACCAACAACTCGATTAGATATTAGTATACTTATTCTCGTAAACAATAACGACTGTTTTCTTATCAATTTCTCATCTCAAACGAGATTGCAAAATCCATCACACCATGGCCAAATATATCATACTACAAAGAGGGGTTTTAGGGTTTGTCATCCAAAAATACCACCAAATCAAGTATGCAATTCAAAATTTACTAACATTCGCAAATGCATGAAGAATTTCCTAGAAAAGTTCCGATTTTGATTAATTATCAGCGATTAGAAACAATGATCGAACACTGCGAGTCTTTCAAATGGAGAGATTTCGATGAATTTACCTCGCCGGAGGCAAGAGGCGGTTCGCAGAGAGTTCATTGTACGGAGAGGTTCGGCCGGAGATTTTACGCCGCCGACGAAGTGGAGGAGTGGCGAGGCGGCGAGAGAGTTGGGAAAAGAGGCGGCGCGTGGGGTGAGCGACAAAGAGAGGCGAAATCGGAATAATTAGAAAAAAATCAAAATCAATAATAAAAATAAAATATCAATTGTTAAAATTAAAATTATTTTTTTAAATTAAATAATTATTTTATAAAAAGAGTCTTAATATTATAGTTTGATAAAACAAAAATCAGAAAGAGAAAACATTTTTATTAATTTTTTGTTTTTGTTTCACTCGTTTAAGAAAAAAAAAACAAAAATGATATCAAATAATTCTGTTTTATCAGTCAATAAAATAAAAAAAGAAAACGACAATTATATCAAATAGGTCCGTAACTTTGAAAATTTTGTTTAAATCATCATAGGAGTAAGATTTTCAAATGGTTAAGTGTGATTTTAAAACATATTATTATCTCAATATCATAATTTTTATAGGTATTTTTTATTATTTTATCTTGGTTCTTTCAAATTGAAGTTGATCCCCTTTAATAATTATTCGAAAGCATGATTTAGGATTAGATTATGTATTTTCTATTTGGAAGAAGACGTAATTGTTTTATTTATTTTTTTGCTTTTCTGTCATAGTAGGGCTCAAATGCTTGTCGTTTGTGTGAAAAGTAGAATCAGAGAGAATCAAAGTACAGTAAATTTTACTTAACCTTACAATTGATTATGAAATTAAAACCACAAAGCAAATCCTATGAAGGCCTCGATCAGATAAAAAGGGTTAGCCTCCTTTTTCTTTGTAAAAATTCATCCTCCACGGTTCCATTCCAACTTTTGAATGGTAGTTAATCTACTTTCTATCCCATAATTTTCGTAATAGGACTAAATAAATTGCTTTGAGTTGAATTAGTGATTGATTTTGGTGGCAAATACTTTTGGTCACCTTAATCTATTTTAATCTTAATACACACACTTTTACCATATAAGGAACTATTTCATGACTCGTTTTACAACTAGATATACACTGTCGCTATCTTCTATCGTGCTTTGCTTACGGTAAAGACATCAATTTCATATAGTTGATCAATCCAACCTTGAATCCTATGATTTGCTCCTCATCATCCCATTTCTGAACATGATTTGTTGATGGTTCTTAATGAGCTTCTATGCACGTTCATCTGATGACTATCTTGCAACGAAGACAGTAGACCGTCATTTCTATTAACCATTATGCATCCGAAAGACAAAGGATGTCATTTTTATTAACCATTACGCATCCGAAAGACAAAGGATCAACGATTCTCAAGCGATCGTTTCGTGTATAAGGAAAAGGGAGCTTTGGTTACTCTATTTTATAAAGGCACCTTTATTTGCGTGTTCAATCTTAGCTTTGTCATTTGCTTTTCCTTTCTACCCTTTTCCTTTCTCTAGGCATGTGATTTCACCAATGAGTCACAAATGGTGCTAGTAACATACATCTTTTTTTTTTGGACAATCCTGTTTGTCGATTGTTTCACAATAACAGATCATCACTCGACATAATTAGGCTATATATGCAAATCCGATTAGTCAGTAGACCGGGCGTTCACTTAGTAAACATTCATAAGATAATAACGGCAGAATCTCATGTTATCAAAAAGTACAGTTACTGTGATCACTCGGGTTCAGTCCACGTCCGATGGACCATTACTAGGATCGATGCAACTGGCCATTTCTGTTGCTAGATATCTGGTAAGATATGGTGCATTATAATGCATTATATGTTGCAAATTGGCGCAGACAACTCTAGTCATAGCCACTTTCACAAATATCCTATGAAGACGAAGCTTGATCGGTCCATGCCCATGTGTGGATGGGGCAGCATTCGTTTGATTATAACTGATAATAGTATGTTAGTTGTTGGCTGAACATTGTCACATTTATGTAGCTGAAAACCATACATGATCTTATGTTAAATGGAAATATAGTGAAATTGAATAGTGTAGGCTGGTGGACGGGACTGTTTGCTCGCTATTTTGGAGAGGTTTCATTAATTGTGTCGCGTACTAATGTCGATTTGAACATATATGTGCGCTATATGTAGTACATGCTGCGTCGTGAACAAGGAGAAGAGGAATTGATAATGAATAGCGTTATTCGTAATGTTCAGGCTGCATATAACAAAACAGCCCGAAATACGTATCGTTGTGGTTTTTGTTTTTTTTATTTTATTTTATGGAGGGAGTAGTTCAAATGTTCATATATCGCTCACATGGTGAATGGAGACGATGTTAGATTATAAACTGGATATAGGTCCAATCGTGCAATATGATTTTTAATCAAGGTCCTATAGATTGATGTTGTCAAGTCCAAATGTGCAAAAATAGAGATGTTTTGAGTTGGTGATCCTGATTCATGGTGATTGACGAGCTTGATCGGCCGTGCTTGTGGCATAAGGCCGTGCGTGGTGCTGTTGCTGGAGACTCATATGCTTCGTGACACAGGAAAAGGGAAGTCGCGCATGCTCAGGAATGGTTGTGATGTGCGATGATTTCTTCGAGATTTTAAATTTAAATGTGTTTTAAATTTTTTATTATTTGGATCTATAAGATTTAGAAAAATTAAGATTATTTTATGAATCTATAAATAATTCTTATAATCAATAATTTTTATATTAGTTTTCTCTTAGTACTCGATCTTGTCTATGTCCATTAGGTTTTCTTCCGTTAATGATTTTTCCATGTTAATTTAATTTTTTATTATTATTATTATTTAATCGTGTGTGAATGGATCCTCATAGTTTGCTAGCTGGCTCAAAAGGTTAACCATCCCACAAGAGCCCTTTAGGCGAACAACATGCATGCTAAGCTAAGCCAAGCAAGTCAAGTCACAAGAATGGTAGATGAAGCCCATCAATTGCAATCACAAGGGTGACAAAAAACAGTCATGTCGTCCCACACTTTGATTGATATATGTAAAGTGTCACATATCAGAAAATTCTCTTCTACTCATAATACTGTATACATTTTTGTGTGGTGTCCTCATATGAACCAAAACCTTGATGTAAAATGACCCATTTGGGCCCTTGATTGATTTCACCTCACATATATCT
>JAOVYX010002448.1:0-11779 GCA_035668315.1 Drosera spatulata
ATTTTTAATAGGTAATGCTTGAATATTTTGATTTTTGTTTTAGTTTTACTTTTAGTTTTTTTAATTTAGTAAATAATCTTTCTAAATATTACCCTTTAATTTATATTTTAAGTCACTAATCTAATTATTTGTGTGTATGAAAGATATTAGATACAAGATGTGCAGAAGGTATTGAAGAAAAATAAAGATAAATTCCACAAAGAGGGGGTGGGAGAGTACAAGGGTTCCGGTGATGATCGTCCTGGTTGCCTTAAAAAGGTGGTCATGGAGATGGTGAGTAAGTCGACGCAGACTGATGGCGAGGAGGAGAGGCCCCGTTGGTTGTCGTGGGCTGAAGTGGTTGAAGAGGAACAGAAGAGGGGTGATGATATCCCAAACCCTAGGTCGTATGAGCAAGCAGTTGGAAAAGGGCTGCGTTCTAATAGAGACAATTGAGATGTTGTCCATGATTTTCATCGAAATGGTTTTCGTGATTTGCTGCATTAAGAAACGACTGGATAATACTATATATAATAAAATATTAACCCGTACGTTACACGTGATGAATAAAAATAATATAAATAAATAGTATTAAACTTATATATATATATATATTAACATATATTGAATGTGATACTTTTTTTTGAGTTATTGATTTATTATATTAAAAGATAATTTCATATATAAAATTATTTGGATTTCTTATAATTATTTCTTTGTGAGAGATTTTGCATATATATCTATTATATATTTTTTATTTGATCCAAATATTTTATGTTAAATTTAAAATATTAAATTTTGATCAAAATTTAATCTCGATCGTTGAATTCATAATCAAAGACAATAAATTAATTAAATAGAATTTTTTTAGTTTAAATAAAATGAAATTACTTGATTATCCATTAAAATTTTTAAATGATAATAATACCTTGTCATACGTTTGCAACTTGTCCCGGTTTGCCGCGTTTAGAAACGAGTGGATAATACGATATATATTAAAATTTTTAAATTTTAATAATATCATGTTATATCGTTTACCATCGAAATGATTTGTTACGGTTTGTCGCGCTTAAAAACGACAGGGTAATATGATATACATACTAGAATAATGATCTGTACATTGTACGGGATCAATAAACATAATAGAGTTATAAAATGTTGTTACTAAAAGAATTTACCCACATAGGTATAAAGGTTATTGTATATTGAACTTGATAGTTTGTTTGTTTCTTTTTTTTTTTCGCTAAATTGATTTAAGTATTACGATTTACATGTGTTGTTTATCTTATTCTTCAATCTCGATTATTTTTTAATTAAAACATAGAGATAAAAAAATCTAGTATAAAACTTGACTTAATTATAAAATAAAATAGAAAACTGAGGGAAAAAGTATTATTTGTAATTATTTAATGACGATTTCATAGAGAAATATAAAGTTTTACGGATTTTTTTGTATTTCTTTGTTAAATATTTCGTATATATGATTATTTTATTTTTTTATTTGATCCAAATATTTTAGGTTAGATTTTTAGATATTACAATTTATATTTAATTGGGATGATGATAGGATTATAGGTATTATTCTTTGGATTTTTTTAACTTTTGATCAAATAGTTTAGTTAAATTTAATATCATCACGATTTAATTTCGACCGTTCAATTTATAATCAAAGGCTAAAAATTAATTGAATATGATTCTGTTAATTAATTTAAATAAAGTAAAATTACTTGATTATACATTAAAACTGTCAAGTGTTAATAATGTCTTGTCATATCGTTTGTCATCCAAATGATTTGCCCAGATTTATCGATTACAAGTGACTGAAAAACATGATATATATTATAATATTGACCGCTGTGCTATGCAGAATGAATATAGATAATTTAAACAAATAATATTAAAATTATCTATATAGATTAATGTATATTGAATGTGATAGTTCTTTTTAGTTATTGTTTTATTATACTAAATGATGATTTCATATATAAAATTTTACGATTTCTTATAATTATGTTTTTATGGAAAATTTCGTATATACAGTTATTATAAGTTTTTTATCTGATCTAAATATTTTATGTTAAATTTAAGATATTATCTTTTGATCAAAATTTAATTTTGATGGTAGAATATATAATCAAAGGCCATAAATTAATTGAATAATAGTCTGTTAGTTTAAATGAAATGAAATAACTTGATTATCCATTAAAATTTTTAAATGACAATAATATTCTATCTTACCGTTTGCCGTTTGTCGCGGTTTGACGTGTTTAACAGCGACTGGATAATACGATATTTATTAAATTTGAGATATTAATTTTCGATCAAAATTTAATTTCGATTGTTCAATTCATAATTAAATGCTATAAATAGCATTTGTCGTTTGTCGCGATTTACCGCGGTTTGCCATATTTAAAAACGACTTGATAATACGATATAAATTAAACTTGAGATATTAACTTTTGATCAAAATTTAATCTTGATTGTTCAATTCATAATCAAATGTCATAAATTAATTGGATAAGATTATGTTAGTTTAAATAAAATAAAATTAATTGATTATCCATTAAAATTTTTAAATAACAATAATATCCTATCATATTGTTTGTCGTTTGTCGCGGTTTGTCATGATTAAAAATAATTGGATAATATAATTTATATATATTAGAATACTGACTCGTTTGTTGCACGGGATAAATAAACTTTATTAATTAACAATATAAAACTTATCTATATAGATTAATGCTTGTTGAACGTGATTTTTTTTTTATGAAATCTATAAAAAATTATTGTTTTATTATACGAAAAGATGATTTTATATATAAGATTGTTAGGATTTTTTATAATTATTTCTTTATGAAAATTTTGGATATATAATTATTATATATTTTTTATTGATCCAAATGTTTTATCTTAAATTTGAGATATTAACTTTTGATTATAATTATTGATTTGATTGTTCAAATTATTTTAACTTTTGGTCAAATATTAGGTTAAATTTAATATCGTCAAATTTAATATCAATTATTCAATTAATAATCAATGGTCATAAATTAATGGGATAAGATTTTGTTAATTTTAAATAAAATAAAATTACTTGATTATCCAATAAATTTTTTAAATAACAATAATACCCCATTATACCGTTTGTCATCGAAGTGATTTGTCGTTTTTAAAAGATATTAGATTAGATTGGTTAAAAGAATAAAAATTTATAGTAAGTAAATTAACACAACCCAAAAAAAATATTATATGTATTCTATGATAAAAAAATATCTTATATAATATAATTTAAAAATCAAATAATTCTCAAAATTGAATTGGATATCTGGGCTTTTTTCAACAAATCAGCCTGGAACCGGAAGAGTCCATGACACATTTCAGAAAGAAAACTGTCAAAACGATTCCACGGACTAATCAAAGGAACTTCGGCGGGCCGCACCACCCTACTTCCTCGCCTCTCACGCTACTGTCACCATTCACCAGTCGTTCCATCATTTTCAATTTCATCTCCCGTCAACCTCTACCCACTAGCGCGACCAATAGCATCCATCACCGCCGGTACGGTGCCTCGCAACTCGCAAGGCATCTGCGATGGAACAATGGAAGAAGGAAGGCGCGTACTGGGGTAGTTCATATACTATTGTATGAGAGTTCAAATAATATCTATGTAACATTTTCATGTTTTTATATTAATTTATTATTTTCGTTTCATAATAATTATATCGTTTTGTTATTTTATTTCGTTATAAATTATTTATAACGTTTTTATTTTTAAAAATTATTGTGTGGTTTGGAATTAAAAAAGATGGGAAGATGAAGACTATGTGATTGAGAATTGGAGTTGAAAAAAAGAAAAAGATAAATCTAAATTTACGTGTATAAAATAAATATCGCAATTATAATGGGACAGAGGGAATAATATTATGTATGTTGAGATTTTTATTGATGCCACAAAAGTATAGCATTTTCAAAAAAATGAAATATATAATTTAGACAATTATTTTTGTTTTTGATTTTATAAAATATGATGTTTGATCATTTAACAACACAAGTTAAAATTTGAATCTTCATTTAACAACACAAGTTAAAATTTGAACCTTCATATAAAAACAATCAAAACATTTTATTTATATAAAGACGATGGGAGTATTATTCTTTAGGATCACAGAGGTCAATGACACTTGCATTACTTATCATCATGTAAACATTTGATCTTGATGGGTCAAACTTTTACTAGTTGGGTTGAGATGTAAAGTATCGAAAATAAGTTTTGGTTGATAAGATGCATAAGAAAGTGCTTAGCATTCAACACAACCTTTGATATCTACATGCTAGCAATATAATTACAACAATATATATTTTTATGGTTTTGATATTCTATATATACATTGTTATATGGAAAATGTTAAATATATTATTCTATTCAAATTCAACACTTGTTTTTGAAAAACTTTCTCCTTGTTGACTATCACAATCACAACGATAAATCTCTATGATCAACATGGTTTGTAAATATCATTAGGACAACATATTCCAACGGAGTATTTTACTATAGCACAGTGTAATTAGGATTTAGGACGGACTATCTCGACTAAGAAATTAGAAATTTTTATATATAATCATCTTAAATCTTAAGAATTCAAAAAAAAAAAAAAAAACCATCTCAAATGCTCATATTTATAAGAATACTATCCAAATCCTATGAAATTCACACAGTTAATGAATCCATTGATTTGATAATTTTTTTTGACTTTTTTTCTTTTTCCCATGTTTATTATTTTTATTTCACATCAAAAAGTATGATCATTATGATTTGAATAATCGAATCAGATAAATTTAATAAGATAACTAAGTTTTGAAAAATAAAAAAATTGACAAAAATATAAAAATAATGTGAAAATAATAGGTTTACATACAAAGAGATGAAAAAACTATATTGATGAATCTATAAGACACGAAAAAAATAAAAAAAATTATTTAAAATAACGATTTTACTAACAATAATAATTTATTGAAAATAACATATGATTTGAATAATATTTTTAAAATTTTTATATAATTTAAATAATATTTATATAAATATAAAAATTTAAGATATTTTTTTTTATAAATATCTAAAATTTGTGATGAACATGCGTAAAAATCCCAACCAAATAAACTCCCCCCGCCGCCGCGTGAACCCCACACTCCCACCTCCGCACGTGACTCCCCTCACCGTCACCCCCCAATCTCTCTTATTTTCCACACAACCATTGACTGCTCCTCCACTCACGCCATCTCCAATCTCCGATCTCCTTCACCCCAAAATTCAACCCCATCTCCCCACCCTTTCGCCGCCACCATTCACCCCCCATCTAACCACAGTTATTTTAACCTAAGCACAGTCAATTCCATCCCCAAACCCCCTAGGGTTCCATTTCATCCCCTATCAATCGAGTTCGTTCGAGCTCGCGCTCGATCTGCTAGGGTTTGCAATGAAGCGGCTCAAATCCTACCCCGACGAGCTCGGTCCCTTGTCGGATAGAGATCTCGACCGATCTCAATCGCAATCGCTGTCGTCATCGTTGCAGCATCATCGGAGACTCAAGCTAACAGGAGGGAACAGTAGCCGGACGGAGCAACAGGACAGGGATCGGGACAAGAGAGTCGAATACGATGTAATTGACGAGAGAACCACTAGGAGGTTCGAGAAGAGGACGACGACGACGACGACGACGATGGATCATGAGGAAAGTAATGGGAGAAAGTATCATCATGATTCGGATGAGAGAGGATCGAGGAAGGGGAACGAGCACGAGTCGTCGGGTGACGGCGAGGGGTTTAGAGGGATGAGGAAGAGGTTTGAGGACGGGTTTGAGAGGAGGAAAGGGTTTGGGTTTGAGAGGCATAGGGAGAGGGACGGAGACGATAGAGGAGGGATCATGGTGTCTTCTTCTAATTCTTCGTCGTTGGGGTCGCCCAGAGGCTTGTATGAGAGGGACAGGGAGAGGGAGAGGGAAAAGGAGAAGGAGAGGATCCGGAGGTCGGAGAGTTTCTGCGGGATTAGGAGGGACATACCAAAGGGGTTTAGGTCGGAGAGGGAGAGATCGAGAAGGGACGACAGTGTTGGTGTTAATGTTAATGTTACGTCGTGGAGGACTGTCGGGAGTCGGAGTAAGAGGGACGGAGGGAATGAGGAGATGAGGAGTAGTGGCGGTGTGGAGAAAGCGGAAAGGAGTTGTAGCAGAGGCGGTGCTGGTGGTGATGGGAGTAGTAGGGATAGCTTGAGGTCGCCGAAGGGTGTGAAGGATTTGCGGTCTCCTACTTGGTCGAAGGAATCGAGGGATTCGGTGGGAGAGTCTAAGGTGAAGAGTTTGAAGAAGAATGAGGGTGGTCAGGGTGGTGTTGAGAGTGGTGGGAGTAGCAATAAGGCTGATATCGAGGAAGGTGAGCTTCAACCGGAGGCTCGTCTAGAAAAGGAACCGGAACCTGTTTCTAAGTTGGAGGGAGAACATGTTCAAGATGAAAAGAGACTACCAGAACCTGTTGCTACCTCGGTGGTTAAACTGGAAGTGGCCGAGAAGTCCTGTCAAAAGATGGAGTCTGATTTGTCAACCAAAGTGGCATTACACGAAGAAGACATTGACGCCGGGAAAGAAATTCATTGTGTGTCAGAGTCAGTAGAAAAAGATGTGATCAGGGAAGCTGTGGTTATCGCGGATGAAGCTTCTGGAGCTAATACAGCACAGCTATCAGATGCTGAAGATAATGTCGCTGGGCACGATCAGGAAAGCTCGAAGAAAGATCTTCCATCAAGTTCTGCCCCTATTCACTCCAAGCTTGAAAATCAAGATAATGTTGAAGTAGGTAATTTGTCGAAGGGTGCATCGTTGGCATTATCTCAGGAAATGAAATTGGTAGATAGTGTAGATCTTGAATTTCAAGCTGATAATGTTAACATGCCTGAGCCAAGCAGAGCTGTTCTAGAGAACGATCAAAAGGAGCTTGAATTACCAGTGAATGTTCTGAAAGATAAAGGAAAAGGTGTTGTCGTTTGTTCTCCCGAGGATACCAGCTTCAGAGGAATTGACACAATGATCCAAGCAGAATTCATACCTCGTGGAGATGATGATGGCATGGAATGCCCAAGCACGAGAGGTTTTGACTTGTTTTCAACCTGTGTCGGCACAAAAGGAAACCAGGCCAATCAGTCCGAGACCAAGCATAAGAAGAAAACATTAGAACCGCTCGACCTTTCTCTTGGTTTGCCAAGTGTTTCTCTTCATGTTCCTGCCAGTGTTGCTCCACCAAATTCTCCTCCACAGGGAAGGAGCGTCCAATCATTGGCGACCACCTACTTCGCGGGATCTGATTGTTTCACGACATCAGTTTCGTTTTCTGGTTCTCAGTTTATGCACAATCCCAGCTGTTCTCTCACGCATAACTCCATGGACTGTGATTTTGAGCAGTCTGTCAAGAGTCGTCCGTTGTTTAAGAATTTCGATTGGCAGGCACACAGTGCTAGTGATTCGAAGCAGAAAGTATTGCCCAACGGTAATACAAGTCTTCAGCCATCAACTCCTTCCCAAGTGGTATATACTGGCCAGCCTGTGACTGGTCAACCGGTACTACCATTTGCATTGGATCGTTCAGGGAGCTTTAAGCGACAGCTTTCTATTATAAAACCACGTCACTCAAGTGGTGTGAGGTCTCCCACTCAAAGTGCCGGGTCTTATGATGCAAGATCAGAAAGTGGCAGGGATAAGAGGCGGGCAGCCGGAAATGAAAGTGGTAGTAGACTGTTTAGAAGTAGTAGCCAGAAGGATATGCAGCCTACCGCTGCACGAGAAGTTGACTTCTTTGATAGGATTCTTATGCTGCTTGTTTCAGAGCCAATTCATGCAATGTCTTGTAGGGTTCGTGAAATGTCGGAACAGGCTATCCCTTGTCTGAAGGAACATACTAGGGAGATGATTGAGAGGGAGGATAGACATAGGAAACTACATGCACTACAAGAAGTGTTGAAGAACAGATCTGATCTGACCTTGGAGAGTTTATCTAAGGCCCATCATGTCCAGCTGGAGATTCTAGTGGCCCTAAAGACTGGTCTTGCAGATTTCCTTCAGTGCGGAGACAGTATTTCTCTTGTTGATCTGAGTGAGATCTTTCTGTATTTGAAATGCCGCAATCTCAACTGTGGAAGTGCATTACCCGTGGATGATTGTGACTGTAAATTTTGCTCTAAAAAAGAAGGTTTCTGCAGTTCTTGCATGTGTCTGGTCTGCTCGAAGTTTGACACAGCGTCCAACACTTGTAGTTGGGTCGGATGTGATACATGCTCTCATTGGTGCCACACTGATTGTGGTCTACAAAAGTCCTACATAAGGAATGGGACTCGCGTTGCTACTTCTCAAGGATCATCGGAAATGCAGTTCTACTGTGTTGCATGCAATCATCCATCTGAGATGTATGGCTTTGTGACAGATGTTTTCAAAGTCTGTGCATCTGTATGGAGTGCTGAAACTATGCTAAAAGAACTTGAGTATGTTAAGAGGATGTTCAGTGGCAGCACTGATGTAAGAGGGAAGCTGTTGCATGATCTTGTTAGCCAGCTGCTTTTAACACTTCAAAATGGAAGCAATGTTGCAGAAGTTCGATGCCAGATTATGGCATTTCTTGCCGGTATGCATTTTTTTTCCAGCTACTTCATCAAATAAATGCTTTGTTTATCTGTTTCCTTTTTGGGAGGTTGGTCTTGACTCTTGACTTGTTGATTTAATGCTTAAGTGGTTGTCTGGAAAAGACAGGAGATGAGAGAGGGACACCCAAATGCAATCTCTAATTACATTCTGCTTCATTTGGTATGGTTGGGGCATATGGTGTCTATCCTGTATTGCTTTGTGATCCATGCTATATGGTTATTTTAGCTTATCTATGTCATGGAAAATCTTCCCTTGTGCCTCACATGTTGTTTACGTGAATAAATCTGGCGCTCATGGTACAGAACAAGTATCTTGGTACTGATCTATGTTGTAAATAGCATTGCAATGCTGTCTGATATGTTAAGAACATTAACAGAGTGAGTACACTGTTAAACATCTGGAGTTAGATTGATTGGTATAGCCTAAATTGGCCCCTTGGTGTAATGATAAAAACTGAGACTCAATGAATACATTATAGTCATATCAATCTTGATATGTTACTTTTAAATCTTTTATGCAGTCTTGCGAAATCTTTTCCTCACAGCATTTGTCCAAAAGAGAAAAAATCATATTACGGAGGCACCCTCTTCTCTCAAAGCATATGCGGTGAAGCTAGTTGGTTGCTTGTGTTTGCTACCCTCAATCTGTGTAAGAATATGTAATCTCGCTCATGACAAATAAGTTGCTAGTGTGAAAAGATGTTGTATTCTGATTGATTACAGTGGTTAGAGGCGACTGGGTTGATTATCCCAATGACAATGTCCTGGACGTTGTAAATCTTCTTTTTACTGAGAATTTTGCAACGTTTAGATAGCGTTTGCTGGATAGCATTGCCGTTTTATATCATCAAAACGATTTGGTTGAATGGTTGTGTATGTGACCTACATATAACGATGGCTAGTGATTTAGTATAGAAAGGACTTTATTCCATATTATTAATTCAGTTTTTTGTCTTCTATCTTTAGAATTATAAGACCAGCATTTTTACTTGCAGTGAAGGACTCTTCTCTAATCTTTTTCTGTATTTCCTTTTGCCCTTCCTCGCATCATAAGTGAGCCTTGCTCTGTAGTATACAAAAATATTTATTTTGATTGTGTTCATATTGCAGAAAGTGATTCCAAGTTCATCAATGCTTCAGGATCTCCTCGAAGTCACCCCCATGCACTCGAGAAGAATAAAGCGGATGTAGGCAACAACTCCCTTGGCCTTGGTGCAGAGGCACTCGGTTTTAGATCCCTTTCCATGAAGAATACATCCATGACAGAATCCACTAGAGCTCCTGCCTTGAACACAGAGGAGACGTCAGGAAGTAAGAGCATCTGGGATTTAGATGAGCGGAGGGTCAGTAAGATAAATAAGCCTGTGACAGCCACTTCTGGCAGTAGAGGTGCTTGGGATGCAGGACCCAGCATCGTTGGGAAGAATATCCCGGTGATGGATGATTTGGAGGGCATTGTCAAAATAAAGCTAGCAGAAGCAGAGATGTTTCAAACACGTGCTGATAATGCTCGGGGAGAAGCAGAAGGCTTGAGAGCTATTGCAGTTGCCAAGCATCAAAAGGCTGAAGAGGAGTACACTACCCGAATAATGAAGCTGCGGTTGGATGAGGCAGAGGTGAGGCGCAGACAGAAGCTGGAGGAGCTCCAGATTCTAGAAAGAAGTCATCGTGAATACTCTAACATGAAATCAAGGATGGAGGCTGATATTAAACTTTTGTTGCTTAAAATGGAAGCTACAAAAAGGAACATGAGAACATGAGGCGGCCTCACTACAGTCAAGCAAAATAGAAGCTGCGACAAGGTACGTTAGCTCTCTTGTTGTATTTGTAATTGTAGGTTGATATAGGCATAATGTTGATAAGCATGCCAAACGATCTTAGTTTACCGTAACTTGTAAATTTGATTCTATGAGAGCCAAATTTACGCTTTCAATCTCTCCCTCTGTCTTGTTAAGCCTACATGTTTTTCGCCAGGTTTGAATTCAGTTATTAGATTATTGGCATATCACATGTTCCTTCAATCCTGCTAGCTGCTATTTGGCCCCTGTAGAGATGTAGCTGCTGACTGTTCTCATTCTACAACTTCGGAAACCAGAGAAATCTCATCTTGTCCTCGGCATTAGGTTGTTATGTAATTACTTGGAATCTGTATTTGCTGTGTGTAGGACATGAAGTAGATTAGCGTCTAGATATTTAAGCTGAGTTTGTGTAGCACAGTCCAAGTAACCCTATACTGTTAATCAATCAACTGAACAAGACAACTGCATCAATCAGTATTTGAACCAAGAGTCCTGGATGTTCAGAACAACAGATCAGGACTGTCGACATGGGCAGAGTGTTTCTAATGGTTGCTATGGCCAGTAGATGTATCAAAAATGAGTTTATATTCATCAAATTGAGTAGTATGCATTGAGTCTATATTTGTGTTTTTTGTGCTGATTTCATATGCTGTTGAGAATATCATTCCTGGTTCCAGGCTTTCTGTTCCCCAATGTGATTTCCCTGTCCTTTCATGTTTGAAGTAGTTGTGCTGAAGCTAAATACTTTTAGTTTATGAAACTAATCAGTCGTGGGATGACATACTAGTTGCGGTCCTTGTGGAGCATGGTTATGCAAATAACAATGTGCTACTAGTATTAAGACACTTTTTGGTTGCAGTCCAATATTTGTCCTTCAGTGGTTATGTTGGTGAAGACACAAAACCCGATAGATGTAATGATTCTGTGGATTCAGTCCATTTTTGGTTGTTTATTTAGGTTCATCTAATGAAAAAATCTCACCCCTTCGACAAATCGCTCATTCAGGTATGGACCGTTTAGTCATTCATACATCCATGATCGATATAACTCTATATCGATCGGAATTCCTTATTGGCAATTTCAAACCAACAGTGCTCCTACATCAAGAAGAGGCTATTCAGATCCAAAATCAACTCCACTCTTAATCAAGGATCGAAATATCCCAAACACGTCATTAAAGAGATACGACTATATTCTCAGGCCATCAAAAAAATAATTGGATGAGAAGCATCATAATCATGTATCTCGTATCGGTATAGTATAGAAGTATCTGTTATCTAGCAGACTAGAGCATGACTATAAAGAGTTGATTTTCTATCAA
>JAOVYX010002449.1:0-11774 GCA_035668315.1 Drosera spatulata
CAGCTTTTCGAGTACTTGGATTTCCATTCTCTTCATTCTTCTTCCTTTTTGCTTCAAATTCCATGCCAATCTGCCATGAAACATCACAGCAGTACCAACATTCCAAGGCATAACGACACTAAAAATACAATTTAGACAATTTAAAGGGAATAAAAACAAAAGGTGAGAATAAAGAAATGATGTGCGATTTCGTACACATCACTAGTCGGCATACTCTGCGGGAATATGGATAGCATTGTGAGGATACGGCTCTAATATACGCTCTGCTACGGTCGATGTACCCTCTCCGGATCAATGAACAGGGTTCTTCATACGAACCATTTTCAATGATAATCGCATATGAAATCCTACAAAAATTGCATGAATATGTCAAATTTGTGTTGAATCTCAACAATCTAACTATGAATTTCTAATCCACGTGACGAGTAGAGAAATTCAGAGTACAAGATTATTGAATTTGGAGTTGAAATGAGAATTTCATACCTAGGTGTTCGCAACGGAAAACCTTGAATAATGCGCAAAACGATGCGTTTCGAACGACGTGCTACTTGTCCGTATGTTCCGCTCGATGATACGAGCGCATTGGTTACTTGATCGCATGGAAAGGATGCGAAATTAAAAATGTGGGATGAGAGAATTTGAAAGGAAATTCGCACGTGTTTGTGTGAGTGAATGAAAAATGAAGAATTCCAACGAGATATATCCCCTGTGAGAGCCGTCGCGGCCGCGAGATGAAGAATGTTGCTCCCGCAGCGGGGCATTTCTACACTGTTAATTTTTTTTCTTCTCATGTTTTCGTCACAAACACATCTTAAACGCTTTTATACATCCTTAAATTTCCCAAATCACTTTGTAAGTCGCACGTATTGATGATTAGCATATTTTATACAATCGTGTATCTAGTTTAGATTTTTTTTTCGTCGATAAAAAAACCCTAGACTACTATGAATAAAAGGGTAAACCAAACTTAGCTTACCTCCGAAGAAGTGCCTTTGTTTAACGTCGTTGGCTCGACTGCCATGGCATTAAATTCATTTTTCGAAACGCGGTTCACCCTCTCCAATGGAATTTTATCAAACCACGTCAAATCTTCATGTTCAAAGTACTTTTTAAGATTATTCAAACAATGATCAAAAGAATTTTCATAGACCGAAAAATCGTCCATGAAGACCTCAATTATTTCTAATATATAATCAGAAAATATAGACATTACACACCTTTGAAACGTTATAGGTGCATTACATAAGCCAAACGGCATACACCAGTAAGCATAAGTTCCAAAGGGGCAAGTGAACGTTGTTTTCTCTTGGTCTTAAGGGATAATGAGAATCTGATTGTACCCAGAGTATCCGTCTAGGAAACAATAATGTGAACGACCTATTAGCCTTTCTAGCATTTGATCCATGAACGGTAATGGGAAATGATCTTTTCTCATGGGGGCATTCAATTTTCTGTAATCAATGCAAACTCTCCAGCCACTTTGTATTCTGGTTGTTATTGTTTTCCCGTTGTCTTTTTCAACAATCGTCAGTCCTGGTTTCTTAGACACAACGTGAATTGGACTTATCCATCGACTTTTAGTGATTGGATAGATTACTCCAGCATCGAGCAACTTCAGGATTTCGTTCTTGACTACCTCCATCATTGGAGGATTCAATCTCCTTTAAGGTTCTCTAGATGGTTTGGAGTTGTCCTCTAGCAAAATTCTATGCATGCAAATAGCCGACTAATTCCTTTAATATCAGTGATAGTCTATCCAATAGCCATCTTGTGCCTTTTCAATACTTCCGCTAGAGCCTTTTCTTGCTCATCTGTCAGTTAACTTGATATAATAACTGATAATTTGTTCTCGTCACCCAAATATGCATATTTCAACTGAGCTGGCAATGGTTTCAGCTCTAGACTTGGTGGTATTTCAACAGATGGTTAAATCTTTTCATGGTTTTTTGCTAACTCAAGCATTTTGACATGCTCATCACCATTTAATTCTTCTTCCAGAAAAGATAAGTCATGATCATTATTATTTAAGTCAAATTCTTGTTCGGTGTCAATTCTGATGATATTTTCCTTAAAAGTTAGATCATCTGAATCAAACAGTTCTTCTTCTAGGAACATGGAGGTATTAACCAAACACAAAGCAAAAACTTGATCGCTTGTATGTGTCATACCTTCATAAATATTGAATGTAATTATATCTCCATCGAATTCCATGGACAGCGTTCCATCATTAACATCAATCTTTGTATTGTCAATCCTTAAGAATGGTCTCCCTAATAGAATTGGTGCATGAGTAGAATAGTTATGACCATCTTCAATCTTTATAATATAAAAGTCTGCAAGAAAAACAAAATCGTTAGCTTTTTCTACAACTCCAACAGGATGTGTCACGGACCTATCAGCGAGCTGAATTACTACCTCAGTTAGTTATAAAGGTCCTAAATTCAAGGATTGGAAAATTGATAAGGGCATCACATTTATGGACGCTCCAAGATCAATCATGCAGCCTGTAATTTGTACACTTCCTATCGTAAATGGTATGGTAAATATTCCAGGATCCTTTTGTTTTTACGATAGTTTCTTCTATAAAATAGTTGAAGCATTCTCGCCTACCATGACTCATTCATGGCCCTGTAATTTTCGTTTATTGGTGCAAAATTCCTTTAAAAATTTAGCATATCTTGGAACTTGTTTGATTGCTTCCAACAAAGGAATGTTTACTTCGACTTTCTTAAAAAGCTCAAATATGTCCTTTTCTACTTCTGCTTTCTTATCCTTAGTCAAACGATTAGGAAAAGGAGCATTGGAAATAATTCTTGCTTCTTTCGGGGCAGATATCTTTGTTTCTTCTTCTGTTTGCTTAGGTTGTGAGGGAATTTCCTCCTCCCCCTCTTTATGAACTTCGAGTTCATCTTCAATTTCGAGAGGATTTTCATAAATTCCTGTTAACTCTTTTCCACTTCTCAGATTTATTGCATTTCCAGTTTCTCTAGGATTTATAGGCAGAGAAGGGAGTCTGTTATTCATCTGAGCCTTCAACTGGCTCATATCAGAAGCTAATTGGCTCATTTGACTTTGGATGCTTTGAATGTCAGTCTTTGTCTCCTTAGCATCCTTTTGCATTTGCATTTGTGTTATAGCCATTTGCTTAACCATCTCTTCAAGTGACATTCCACTTGAAGATTCTTGATTATTGTTGTTTGCATTGAAGTGATGTTGTTGCTGACGAAAACCTGGAGGGTACTTTTGTTATTGGGGGACATTTTGAATATTATTTTGTCCTCTCCATCTAAAGTTTAGGTGATTCCTTCATGGTAAGTCAGGTGTGTTATTCCACGGAGCAGTCCTTTGTCTTTGAAAATTTAATGCATTTACTTCTACAAATAGAGTAGGACTAGCATCCATCATGTGTGCTATGCTTTGACAAAACTCACACGCCTTGACTTGCTGCTCTGTAGGTTTATTGATATTGGTTACTAACTTAACAACCAAGTCAGTTAAAGCTTCAATCTTTCTGTTTGCAGAAGAGCTTTTAGCTACTTCCCTATCTGCGTCACCTCTCTGGCGGAAATCTTGTGAACTTTGGGCACATATTTCTATGAGTCTCCTTACTTCCGCTGGAGTTTTATTTGTAAGGGCACCTCCACTAGATACATTTATTCTATGGCGTTTGACACGTCCGTCTAAGATGTGCAAATTATATCCTATCTATACCACATAAACATTAATAAAAATTAATAGGTCGAACCCAATAAGGAACGGGGATTAAAAATTAAATATTGTGATCTTATATAAAACAAGTTGCATAAATTGGGGATTTTGGATTTTGATGAAAAAGATTAAATTACTAAACTAAGATAAGAAAATAAAGTTGAAAAAGATAGAATGTTCAAGGTTTTATATAAGAGATATTAAATTGAGATTATTGCGAATCATGTGGATTATGATTAAATCATAAACAATATTTTTCTCTCCAATTCAATATTGCACAATGTAGGTTGAAGCTAACATTATAAACTAGAGTTGTAGTCAAATAAGAAGGACCCACAGGCAAAATGAGAATATACCTATCTTAATTAATAGTGATCACAAACAATAATTCAACCCTCTGTATTTAATAAGCAAATCAGAATGATTTACAAATAATTATTATGACATGGATAACTTTAATTATGCAAATGAGAATGACATAATTAAAGTTTTGCTACTAATTTTTTATCAAATGAGAATGATAATTGCAATAATAAAAATTATATAACCTAGAGTAGCAAATTCCAAGCTATACGATTTTTATCAATTAATTAAGATCAATCCATGCATAAAAATCATGTAATATAAAGTTGGGGTTATGAAGACCTGTATTTCTAACAATCTCAATAGCTCAATACTCCACATTCATCAAAATAGATATCTAAATTATACACACATCAATCTCAATCAATACACATAGACATTGAAATCTGAAACTTGATCCATAGCATTGAATAATTCATAGACAATCAACACGAACGTCAACAACGAATTCGAATAGCTAAATATAAACAAAGTTTGATAGAATCCCCCAGATTACAAACTAGAGATTGAAGTCGAGTCGGGACGTTGATGATGCGCAACAGTCGTCACCTTCATGAAGACGGCGGATTGATGTTGATGATCTCCTTCCTAAATGGGGTTGGATCTCGTTCCCTGATTGAGATGGCTTTCTCTCTCTTCTATTTGCTTGATGGCATTCTCTGAAGAAAACATTTGTAAAAAAAAACCTTGCTCTCCTTTGTTCGTTCTTCAGAAGTTATATTTATAGAGAGAAAAAATCTGAACTTTTACGTATAATGCGACACGGCCGATGTCATAATCCCTCAGATGACACGTCCCGTGTCTGCCATGAAAGCTCCCAGATTGTGAAGGAACACGGCTCGTGTCATCTCAGTTGTCATCAACACGGTCCGTGTCACTTTCGACAGTAGGCACCGGTCCTTCAAGCTGTACGGGCTGTGTTGTTTTATGCTCAATGACACGGCCCGTGTTACTTACCAAATTTGTAATCCCTTTTCCGTCTCATCCAAACTTCATCATATTCCTCTCCAAACGCCTTTGCATACATTCCATGACTTTAAAACTTCGTCCAAATGACGTTTACATGAAAACACATCGTGCATTACAATCTACAAGAAAAACACAAAAATACGGCAGTATCCGACTCTAAAACAAAAACTAAACTATCATAGATACAAATGACTCAAAACACAAATAAATATGTGTGCTTTCACATACATCAGCGTTCTTCAGGCAGCAGTCCCTCGTAGAAATGCAAAATTAGGAGATTTTCAGCAATTGAATGGTGCGGACAACTCGCACACAATCTTTTAAAACACTCCCAATATTCATGTAATCCTTCCCCCGTTTTTTGTCTAATCCCGGAAATTTCTTTCCAGAGATTTGTGATTCTTGATGAAGGAAAGTATTTTTCTAGAAATGCACTTTGCATCTCTGCCCAAGTGTTTATTAACAATGAAGGTAATTCATATAACCAATCCTTAGCATATCCTTGCAAAGTGAAAGGAAAAACAAAAAGTTTCATTACATCAACCGTTATTCCTTCTGGTTTATTGATTTACATATCACATGTAACTCCTTTAAGTGTATATGTGAGTCTTCACCTGCAAGACCATTAAAAATTGGGAGTTTATTCATCAATCCAGAATTCAACTTAAGCGGAATATTTAAATTTGGCACAACAATGCACAATGGTTCATCCTCAATTGTCAGAGCTGAAAGCTCTCATAGAGTCTCATTCAAATTATTTCCAACATTGTTTGCAACATTATTTTGGTTATTTTCCGTCATTTCTAAATTTGTAAATTGAATAGGAGTAAAACTCCTTTCTCTGTTTAGTGTTAAAAAAGAAGCAGAAGGATTAGAGCCTAAAGAAGGAGCTGAGCTACTTGGCTGAGGCGACTCAAAATGAGCAACTAATTTTTGCACTTCAGACCCTGTGACCCTACCGCTTCTCAAGTTCATAAAATTTCAGAAATGACTTCTTTTTGTTCAGAAAAATAAAATATATTTTTGTTTTATTTTAAAACTGTTAAGTCTTTAAAACAAATTTTTTTTGATTTTTAAAGTTTTTATTTTTTTAAATAAAATCTAGAATAAAAAAATATTAAGTTAAATCTGATTTTAATGACACTCGTTACCGATCCCCGGCAACAGTGTCAAAAATTGATAACAGTCTATCAAGGATTGTAATTATGGCAGCTTCCATGTCCGTCGTAAGACGTGACCAATTTATTTTCGCCCCGCTAATACTATTATTATGTAGATGTGGAAGCAGGGTTCGATCCCATAGAGAACGACGAATGTCAAACCTAAACTTAACTTGAAATAATTTCTATCCTATGAGGTGTAGGTAAAAAGGAATTTTGGGGGCATCGTTGTAAGAAATGACTTAAAACTAAAGTGCCACTCATAACAGAGATTGAGGTGAAGTTGCGAATTAAAGAAGTTTACTTAAGTTGGAAAAAGTGTACGGACGATGATTTAATTCCTTCAAACCTAGATCAATCACTAATGTTTCTAAACTCAGATTGTAATGATTTATATGAATTGGTTACAATAAGTTTAGGCTTAACTCATTAGGTTTCTTACCTTTTAATCTCCAATTAGCTCGGATAATTAAACTTACTCAATCAATCTAAACCACTTTTATTAGCTCAAATATGATTTAATCAAAAGAATTGAATCATAACATGAAACGACCATTCAAAATAATCATAGCAATTAGCTTAAACTAGTCATGTTACACGCATATGAACCCTTGATTATAAATGACAATTAGCTTAAATCATTTCATATCAAGTTGCTACCTAATAAATCACAAAGCATGATTTATAGCACAAACCTATGCATATTAGGTGATCAAACTAATAAACGTAGGTCATACTATAATTACAGCAGGTCATGTGCATCATAATCAATAATGTACATTCTCTTTTTTGTTCAACATTCTTCATCTCATGATGTAGGCTCATCATTAGGTCATCAAATTATCCCTACGTTAGATCTACTCACTCATAAGCATAGAAGAAAGCATAGAACGAATCTTAACATTAAAAACGAACATTCTGCAGGATTTAAACGATTAAGAATGAGAATTTTACAATGTACGACGCAATCCAATCAAGATACAATGCAAAAGTATAAAAGATCCAAGAATTCCCATGGAGAACTCAATGACGGCTGCTCCTCTTTGTCTCTGTCTCTGCCTCCTCTCTTCTTCAATGACAGGTTTATATATAGATGAATCGATGATAAGTTGATCCGACATCTAGGATTTTAATTTTTCAATCTGATCACAAGTCACGGCCGCGACTATGAAGTCACGCCCCCGACGTCGCACGATCTTAAATTGCTGAATTTAATCAATCACGTCCGCGACCAGGCCATCGCGCCCTCGAGATAGCTGTTGCGTTCTCCTAAAAAATTTATATAAAAAAAATACTAAACAACGGCTAAAGATTCTAAAAACTTATACATCATAAGAAACTAATCAACTACGTCGACATGAAACTTCACCACACGGTCTTCAAAACACGTGAAACAACGATGACTCGAACATTAACTTTGCCACTTAAGTGTGATGCATCCATCATTATTTCTTCTACTTTATTTCTTGATCAAACTCTGTGCTAATCTGTCAAAAATATAAACAAACAGTAGTACCAACATTCCAAACTAAAAACGACACTAAAAACAAAAAATAGACTATACAAAGGGAACAAAACGAGAATTTAAAGTAAAGAAATGATGCGTGTTTATGCACACATCATAAATAATACTCAAAACACTCCAAAAACTAGTTAAAATAGTAAAATGACTTAAAACGACATGAAAATTTATTTGAATACAAGAAAACGCACCTAAAGTCAAGTGTAAAACAATGTAGATAAGTTATATAAATGTCACTTATCCGTGGTGATTAGAGACTCTCAAAAACCCAATCCATCGTGATTAGTGACAGTGTCAAAAGACAATCCGTGATGATTAGTGAGATTCTCATTTTAACTATTCATAATCCGTGTTAAATACAGTGCACATTATAATGAATGAAATTCATTTATTCTATTTATGTAGTTCACAAATTCTAGAGAGTCAATTCAAAGGATCTCACTTACAGTTCATATCAACACAAACATAGTTCACCAAAAATCAATTCACGTAATTCACATACACAGTACACATAATCAATTAATACAGTATACCTGTTGAAGGGAGAGTCTCCACACATGCAGCTGAATCACTTTACTCAATGAAGGGAGACGGTTCACGGATCCAAATAATACAGTTCATCGATATAAAGGAAACAGTTTATACTTTACAGTTTACAATTAAAAGTCAACGTACCTCTCACACAAATTCATTACAGTTTACAGTGTTTTTAGACCGTAATGTGATTTCAACATCCATGATTATGTGCAGTTCATATTGATCCCATTTTAGTTCATATAAATATAATTGCTAGTTTACGCGTTAATAAAACACAATTCATATTGTCAATATTTCAGGTAAAAATCCACATTACTGTATGTCTAACTATAACTCACACATATCCGCATCAATCTAGTTGGAATAGTATTAGAATGAAGTGATGAAACGAAATGCATTTGTTGTGATGCATAACTAGTTTGAGTAGTATTAGAAAGAACCTGTGTCATATGTCCATTGTCCTCAACTTCATAGTAACTACTACTGTGTTAGATGAATGTTATGAAATATATTACTATGTCATATGAATGTTTGATAATATGTACTACAATCTCATTTGAATATTTGAAAGTATCTACTACTATGTCATACAGTAACAAGATGAGTAACTTCATCATTTCTTTCAACTTTGTCATGCATTATCTCTTTCTATTAGACATCAATTCACTTCTATCAACTTCATATGACTAATAATATCGATTATTTTCTACAAAAATATACTTATTCATTAACTTAACTTGATAGTATGAAATTCGATTCTTTAAAGACATGCTAAATATGATGGACAAACAAATGACAGTTTATTATAATTTGATAGCAGTTCATTGTATCGCAATAACAGTTCACGAAAACGAAAAAAAAATAGTTCATAAGACACAACAATATGATAATGAACATACCAGTTTACGATAATCAACGTAGTATTTTACAAATATGGAAAAGATCAGTTTATGATAATAAACGTAATAGCTTATAATAATCAACATAGTAGTTTACAAATCTAAAAAGACCAATTTACGATAATAAACATAATAGTTTATGACAATAAACATAGCAGTTTACAGATATCATAAGACCAGTTTACAAATCTCAAAAACCCAGTTCATATAAGCAGTTCCTGACATTCTTCGTGCACTTGATACTCGATCCCACAGATCATATTTATGTATTTCTCCAAAAATTTGCATAACATTGATCATGATATATCACTCGATCCCTTTATCGTAGGTTTATCTCTAATACCACAAATGAGTCTTTTCTGTTCCAATTATCGTTTTCTGAACTCTCATGTTTTCCAATTCCAATTGTCACTTCAGAAGACAATTTCACAGTTGCACATCATCCTTCTCGACCTCCCGTCACTTGCTCCCTACGATACCCTCCTAGGCGCACCACTTTGATTCCCAAAACACTCCTTCTCATTGTTCCCTTTTCTCGAACCCTCCTCCCCCAATTAAACCTCCCATCCGCAACCCCTCCACCAAGCAACCTCCAAGTTGTCAATCCCACACTCTCCTCTTCATTACACTCCACCATTGTATCCCTTCCACTCTCCGACACCAACCCCCTCGTATATCACTATCCCCCGACAACTCATGCCTAAACACGGGACACGAGTTCTTAATCGACAATCGCGGGAGGATACAATCCGAATGGTAAATATGCTTAAATGACATAATGTAGATAAATATCAACTCACACATATCCGCATCAATCTAGTTGGAATAGTATTAGAATGAAGGGATCAAATGAAATGCATTGGTTGTGATGCATAACTAGTTCGAGTAGTATTAGAAAGAACCTAAGTCATATGTCTACAGTCCTTAACTTCAAAGTAACTACTACTCTGTTAAATGAATTTTATGAAATATATTACTATGTCTGATAAGTAACATTTATATCACTTATTTACAATGTTTTACACTTGACATTAAATACTTTTTCGTGTATTCAAATAAATTTTCATTTCGTTTTAAGTTATTATATTACTTGAATTAGTTTTTGGAGTGTTTGAGTATTATTGCATGTGATTGATATATGTTTGTATGAAAACAAGTCATTTTCGAATCATGTCACATTTTATTGTTGAAATTTCCTAGTTACGGGTCTCACTTTGTAAATAATGGTTTTTCCGACTTCGGTTGAGTTAAGCTATGAACTTTATATCATTGAAAAATTCTAAATGTCTTCTTTCTATTGCACTTTGAATCACATCAAATGGAGGTTTGTGTAAAGAGTTATGATTATTTTTGTACAAGATGTTTTTCACTTTCATAAAATCGTGTTAAGTAATATTTTGATTTTTACCTAGGTAATTCTTCCTCTTTTATATCATATCATTGGCCTAATAATGTGATGATAGGTATCCTTGATATTTTGGTATATAATATGACCATATTCTTCCTATTTTATTATATTACTAAATGTAATATTGTTGAAAAAAACAACGTGATCATCTTGGGCTTTTCTTCTAATTAACTCAATCATGTATTATCTTTAATTATGAGGGTCCTTTAAGTTGTGATGATTTGAAACATCAATAATGTGTAAACATGGACATTTTGTCTTGTTCAAAGAGGGAGATTTGTGCAAGCAAGGAAAAGAGCAAGAAATCAAATCAATAAATGTTTATAAAGAAGAAATAGCATAAAAAAGACTTACTACTCTATCTTTTCACTAGTCTTTGTTTTTCTCTACTACTATTTTTTGTCCATTGTTTTTACAGTTTCTCTTAAGCAATCAGAGGAGAGGAGAAGGCTAGGAGCAAGGATTGCATACACCATTTCAATGATTCATCAAGGTAAACCAGATCATACCGAGAAGAAGCCGGTCTTGCTAGAGACAACTTTGCACTTGAGTTTCTTCCTCGTCTTGGATTGCTTTGGTTGTAAAATCCCTTACACACTTGAAGCGACCTTTTTGTTATCATGTTATAAAGTTTAATGAAATTATTGTTTTCTTAAGTTGTGTATTTGTCTATTTTTAAAATGACTTAATATTTAAAACTAGTAATCATGTATAGTTCACTCTATAGGTTTAAGTGTATTTGTCTCATTTTTATCATGAGCTAAACCTCTTATACTTGGGATGATGATGAAGTTTTTCATATGATTTAACAAACGAGGAGTTAAGAAGAGTAAAAAATTACAAGATCTATAGTCATTGAAAAAGTTGAAACATATACATGATCTTGACAAGTAACCTTGTTCTAGAATTTCAAGATAAGGATAAAATGGTAACATGTATCCTTCAGGTGTTAAAAACCAACTTGTAAAATCAGTTTGTAAACACATAAAAGATCTAGAGAGTCTATTTAAAAATAAGAGACTCTTTTGTGGCCTTTAACAAAATCCGAAATTTGATTAATGATCCACATAGCTCTAAGATGAATTCAATTGGTATATGTAACGTCCCGAACTCCGCTGCTAGGACACATGACGTTATGCCGTCACGAACCCGGTTCATGACAAGGCTAACTAAACCAAATGGGTTTAGAGGTACCGAGAGTCAAGGAA
>JAOVYX010002450.1:0-11774 GCA_035668315.1 Drosera spatulata
GAATTGAATATTTAAATTTTTTCGAATTCTTGTAAACTGAAATTATACTAAGAATCGGTTTTTTGTATGGAGACAATTCTTTGTTAAAAGACGGCTTTTGTATTTTCAGATTCAGTTTTTTGTACAATTTTGTACGTGATCGAACAGATAACAAACCAAGTAGGAAAGGTAAATTGCAAGTGACATCAGATTTACAGTACTTCGTCCCCAGATTGGCCACAGACAGCAAGTTAAATCCACTCTTCACATACAGCAATCACACTATATACAATCATTTTACAAGTACACCTTTACTCTCTTGCTCACAGACCACACACTGCAAGACTTCACCTGTAATTTCTAACTCCAGGATACTTACAAATTCGTTTATCCTACGTCTCCCTAGACTAGGAAAAAACTCAATTACAAACATACCCTAGTGACCGTACGACCTATACCAACCTAGGTCCAAGATTTTCCCACAACACAACACTCCACGAGTATGGTTGGACAAACAACTTGATAATTACAAATGGACTCAACGAAACATGCAGTTTGATACCTTGTTCAATCAGTGAAAGTATGAGCACTTAAGGTTTTAATTTACCTTAGATCTTCATACAAAACATTAAATCTAAATCTTCTGAATCACCATATGTGAGTTAAAGCTTTTTCTTCTTAAAAACAACTAAAAACCTTCTTTGTAAAGATCTTTGTGAATCGCACTCCTCAAAAACATTTTTATTTTTTCTTAAACAATACTCATTGAATAGCAGAGAGGGGAGAGGTAGAAGAACGTGAAAAAATTGAATTAAATCTGATTAAAATCTTTTTCCCATGTTTTCTTAGATTCTAGGAATATCTCATAATCGAAAATGGCTAGTCAATCCATATCTCTACTTAAATCGTTTCTGGTTTAAAAAGATTTTTTTTTTCATAATAAGAAAATATTAAAAATCTGATAAATATCTTTTTAAAACGTGATCCGAAAAATCAGAGATTTATAATAGAATCGGCTACTAACATAAGAGACGATTCTTGATAAGGATCGACTCTTGCAAAAAAAAATTCAATAGATCTTAAGTGCCCATTATTTCGACTGATTAAATAAAAGTATCATACCTGCGAACACTTTACAAGATACTACAGAATTGATCTCCATTTTGCATCTTGTAGCTCTTGTATTTAATCTTGAGTTGCGTCACGATCACTTGAGATTTTGACTCGATCCAAGATCTCCACTTAATCCATCAAGATTATGATTCAAGAGTCTTTGATCATCTCTTTTACAGGACCAAATGATCATCGAGTCCATCATTTACTTGATCAAAGATTCCATGAGATGCATCAAGTTTCAAACCTAAAATTATGCATCTATACACATTAAAATTCAAAACAACATCAATATATTCTGAGACACAACAAAACATAATAAGATTCAACAATATGACACAACAAAATAAGGGAGTTTGGTATGGCCTAATAAATGTCATGTCACAATGGTATTCCAAGAATGCAATATGTCATAATCAATCAATCAATATACTGAAAATTACATACTAATCTCAGGTTTTAATCTTAATTACGATTTGGTTGTAGTGGTCTTTTAATTTACGAATTGATATGTTATCCCTAATATTTATACCAAATCAAAACCCTAATTTCATTATACTCCTTCCTGCGGCCGCCACCACCACACGTACTTCATCAATTAATCCAACTTTATCACCAGCCACCATCTTCAACGCATCCATGTCGCCTTTCATCTTCTTTAAGCACCGAAACAATCACTGACATAACTTTTTCGCTCTCCATTATCATCAATTTCCTCCACAATCTCGTTTCTTTTTTTCTACCACATCTCTTCTTGTCGATCTATTTTCTCGAAGATGATGATAGAATGGTTTTTGTTTTGAAGTGAAGTATCTTTTAAGAGTACTTTGAAAATAAGAGGAGAAAGATGATGGGTTTGTTGGCGTTGGTGATCATGGTCTTATTTGTGACAATGAAGACGGCAACACTAGCGAAGTCCATGCTGCTAACGTATTGTCTGCAATTGGTAGACGTACTATTTATGATTGGTTAGGCGTACTGTTTGTGAACAATACGTTGTGGCAGTGTGATCGTTTCAAATTCAGTTCAGCTTGTCTCACTCTTACTCCACCACGTCAATGTACATATATTATAAATCCGACGGATATATCGCTCACCACATGATTTGGGGATTTTAATCTTTCTTGGTGTACTGTTAAAACAGTGCGTTTGGTAGAAATTTAATTGTGCACTGAACATACATTTCGACCTACTGAACATTTATAATGGTCGCGATGATGACGGTGGCGGCGACGATGGGGAAGATTGCGGCGACAATGAGATGAAGCCTTTAGGGGTAGGATTTAGATATAAATATCATAATTTGATTTCATATAATATGTTTCCTTTCTTAATTAAAAGGGGAAAGTTGGATTTTTTAAAGTTGTGTGATTGATTGGTAGTTAAAGAAATTAGATAGCACTAATTGCTAATTAAGATTAAAAATTGACATCTATTGATAATTCTCTCATCAAATGATATGTCATCTCATGGGATAGCATGATATGTTATCCTATATTAATATTTATATATCATTCAATTATCATTGAGGGGTTCAATAGTGATTTCACTTTTAATAAAAACAAAATTTCATATTTTCTTTTTTATAGTTCATAGATATTATTAATCCTTTATATATGTCATGACAAAAGAATATATGTGTAAATATTTTTATCATTATTGTACATCATTTAGAGAAAATAATACGATTGAAAATATTTTAATACAAAAAAAAAAGATTTTATCAAACAAAAAACCAAAAATTTTTGTATCACATTATAACAACTTGATATGATTAATGATGTGATACGATTAATTTGATAACTGCAATCATTTTAGAAAAAAAAATAAAATAAATATCATAATAATGTCATACAAATTATATTATAAAAGACATATACATTCATATTGTTTACCCAAAAGAAATTTTATGAGAATATTTGATAATATTATCAAACATAAATGAAATATCTAAATAATTTAGAAGTTATTTTAATAATATTTTTTTTACATCCATATTATTCCCTGCGCATGATTGACATTGGATAAAAAAAAATGATAACTTTTTACATTAGTTGATAATATCAACTATTTCTCGCACGTCGTGCGGATGTCACACTAGTTGTATTGTTTAGAGGACTAATTATTCATAAATTGATCGTATATAGGACTATTTATCTTAATATAATCAATATTTTGTTGGTTATGTATATATAATCATTGATTTTATTGAAAATTATTTTTATTTTATCGAGAATATTTAATAAAGTTTTGAAATATATATAATACATGATATTTTTTCATTTAATCTTGTTATAAAAAATTTTCACGTAAGAACCAAGATATTTTTTATCATACAATGAATTTTGTTATTTTCTATCCAATTGATGGTCAAATTTATAAACTAACTTGATAAAACGAATTGAATAGATAAAAAATTTGAAAAATATTGATTGATTTGTTTCTTCTTTTTTTAAATAAAATTTTAAATATTGTATTGTAAAAAATTATCATTTTTTATGTGTTAATCATACGTAAGGGACAACATAAATATAAAAATAATACATAAAAAGCTATCTCTTGTAGCTCTTTATTCTTTGTTTCCAAATAACAAAAACGCGTTTTCAAATAGATCTCCCTAACAAAAATAATACAACAGGTGCCCGTAACACGGAGGACTTACAACACCATTTGGATTAAAATCGGTATAACAGGTTGTTACTCTTAACATTTTCTTGAATTTCAAATTTAAATACAAATTGAAAAAATTCTCTTTGTTTAAATGTTTGAATTAGAAAGTCACAAATATGCAGCAGGCAATAGCTTAGAGCACTTCATTAAATTAAGTGTGATATGATCAAAAATTAAAAAAATATTAAAAAAATATACTTGAATATACATCAAATGTAAAAATAATAATGTAAGATTAAAAACTAAAAAAAGTTTTAAAAAATATAAAATCCTCAAAATATTTTCCCACATACAACAATCCTTGGCCTCCTTCACCACTGCCCCTTCACCATCAACCCCTTCTCCTCCCCTACCATCGCCCCCTTCACCATCCCCACCACCTCCAATTTATTCTCCATCGCTTTCGGCTCGCCCTCCATATGAGCAGACACCTTCGCCCACTCCAATTAACAATGTATGTTGTTTTTCGGATTTCAGCCACATTGTTGATCCAAATTGGAATGATATCATCTCTGTTCTCATTCATTCTTCTTCGAATTCTATCGATCCATGGTTCCCTGCAATGCGCATGGTCTCTGTTACTCATATTGTTAATTGTACGATTGATTTTATAAGCAGATGCACTTGATAGAAGAAGAAAACACATCAAAAAGCTGACAACGATGTAAAACACAAAAAAATAGCTACAAGAAGACAACCGTAGAAAGAATAGAGCAAACTGACCATCAATGCTGATAGCATTCGTCAGGAAAATCAATATGAATTGTGATTAGAAGAAAAAATTGAGGGCGAAATAAATAGTTAAGGACTCAAACAATATGTTGGAACTCAAACTTGCTTAGATTTAGATCATGGGTTTTTTTTTCTTCAGACGTTCTATTTCGTTTAATTTAGATGTTGTGAATTTTTTTTGTTAAGACGTTTTGTTGTTTTTCCTTTAGGCGCTATGTTTTGTCTTATTCATGTGCTCTATTCCATTGTTACAAACAGTGCATCTGTACTGTGTCTGTATTGTTTCAAATCCACAAATCCGAATCAAAATATTAAAAATATAAACAGTGCGTCTGTTCATCTTTAAAACAGGACGCTTGTTTATTTTTGAAACATGGCGCCTATTCAAATACAAATAGGGCGCTTGTTCATTTTTGAAACAAGATGCCTATTCAAATACAAACACGACACCTGTTCTCCTGTTTAAATACAAATAGTGCGTCTGTTCATTTTTGAAACAGGGCGTTTGTTCAAATACAAACAGTGCGCTTGCCTTGTTACAAACAGTGCGTATGCACTATTACAAACAATGCGCCTAAGCATTCATCAAACCAGTAAATGATCCCGTCGCAGTCCCATCTTTAACAGATCATATTCTATATATATTTTTTTTAGATAAAAATCCACATACATACATATCCTCAAGTCCTATAGCCAGTTTACAAAGTGAATTGATACCATGGAGGGAGATTCAGATCCACTAGAAGGAGAGTTGCCAGATACGAAGACTTTGAAGTTGGAGATCAATATTGAAAGCCAAAAACTATGGGCAGAGCAAGGGTAGGAAAGGCAGCACCAACTAATTCCCGATCTAAACTTCGCCTACTTGAAGAAGGTCTTCGGGAACATACGAAGCTAAATGCAAGCAAGGCGCTTTCTTGCCTTTAAGTGATAGGAGGACGAGAGCACCGAAGGGCAGGTGGGGCAAGGAAACTATGGAAGATGATACAAGCTATGCTGGGGTCGCAAAGGTTCTTGGTTGGGATAAGGGTGCAGCAGCTCTCTTCAATCCAAAACTACCAGTGCGCGGTCTGATCCTGCACTGGAGTGGGTTTGTTGAGCTTTATATGTTTATGAAGATGTGGGGCGAGCAGGAGAGGTGGTGCAAGTGGAGAGGAAGGAGAGGAGGTGGAGAGAGTTAGAACGGAGAAAAAGAGGATTTTGTATTGGAGGAAAATGTATGAAATGGAAAATATTTTTTCAGATTGTATCAAATGAAAATTATTTTGTAAAACATATATCCTGAGGAATGTACTATAATCAAAAACCTGCATCAGAGAGAAAAAAAAATGTAAATTTACGTAATCAAGATACATATTATTTATGCAGAACACTTAATTGGATTGGGACAAATCAGACAAAGAAGTAATTGAGTGATTTATGATAACGACTTTATTATTTAAATGTCATTTTTGTTATGTTGTTTCATTTACATCTTTATACATGTAATTTCAATTTATTTTATACATGTAATTTAAAATTATTAACCATTCTTATCGTAAGTTAAAAGTGTAATCTTTTGAAGTAATAAAAAAATCGAAGACATGTTCTTATAAATGAAAAGCGCTACATATTGTGGCGTGTTGGTGTGAATTTGTGGGGAATGGATTCTGAATTTCGCCTCCGTCGTTGATGTAAAGGAAACAAAAAGAGGGAAGAAGAACTGAGCTGTTTGGGCTGGGCTGTAGTGTAAAAAGCTGCCTATTGTATCCAGGCTAAAAAGCTATCTCTTGTAGCTCTTTACATATATGATTAAAATGTTACAATAGATAGCTCTTTGCGGTTTGTTTCTATTTAGCAAAAACAAGTTTCCAAATAGCAATTACGCTCTCGTCTCACTCCTGCCCCAACAGGCACACGTCTTGAGCAATTGGTTAATGAGGTCGGTGGTTGTGTGTAGCATGCTTGTAATCTGACTCTCGGTTTGGTTTCTTAAGACATTCAACATCTTGAAGGTGGCATACTCGTAAGCTGTCTGCGGTCTTGCGGACCCTTTACCTCCTCGCCGAGCCAACCTTCGACCCACCATGTTATCTGACTACGGCAAAAGGTCTGACTAATTGTTGCTTTGAGTCTGTTCTTGGAGCTATCAAGTATTACGACTCCGCCGCGCCATAGGACCTAGCCATATGGTAGGCGTCAAACTATTTTTGAGGAAAATAGGTGGGGTTTTCAGGATCCTGAACCCGAGTACTTTGTTGTAGCAAGGTAATGGGTCCTAGTACAAGCATGACAAGACTACAACTGCAACATAAACAACAAACCCGGTTAGCAGAGCAAGAGGTGGTGTGTGAGGGTCATCTCCAATGGCTAAGTTAGTATTTATCCAAATAATGAGAACAATAAATGACAGAATTAAACCCAATTGTCTCACTTTCAATAGGTTGATTCGATTTTTATAGTAAAATATTTCAAGTTGATTCGATTTCAAACGTGTGTTTTATAATATCCTCAGATGTCAAACCCCGGACCTCACTATTAGAAAGATAGTGACTTATCACTGAGCCAACAGATATCGAACCCCCGACCTCATTATTAAGAAAAGAACGATTTATTACTGAACCAACTTTACTTGATTAAATACAACGAAGATAGTAGAAAACGATAACAGGTTGTAAAGTAACATGTGACCATAACAACCATAATATAACCAACTTATCACATTAAAACACAACTGATGAGCAGAAATCTTGGATGCAGTACAGCTGCTTGAGTTTCTGGATCCTCCATCACATGACTAATCTTGAGTAAACGCAAAAAAAATACTGGAAACATAATTCACATGAAGGATTTTGATGTTCTCAAACATGCACTAGAAAGAATATTTTCTGTTCATCGTACCTTGATTAAAAAAAAACCGAACAATGAAAATTCTAAATCCGATCAGATCGTGGCTGTTCGGCTCTTATAACGAAGAAAAAGAGGAGGATCATTTTATACAGCCTGCCATAACATCCATCCTGGACTTGAATTGCAGCAACTGAACTGAGGCCTGTGTACCTCAATCTAAAGAACAGATTGTGAATACATGAACAGATTGTGAAATTCGTTCCACTGTTTGTGTTGTTTGCACCACATGATATAATATCAGCATTATTCGAGGAAAAAAAGAAATAGGCTTCCTCAAGCCGACTCTGCCTCACAAAGAAATAGAATGAACAGGTTTTGGGGGATCGAGGTAAAGTTCCTTGTCTTGTGTGATAGAATAGTTTCAGAGTGTAAGTGAAGATCAATCAAGGGCTGCTACAACAGCACCAACCACCTCTTGGGTCGGGCTATCTCCTCCAAGATCCTTTGTCCGATACTTTCCCTCTGATATCACCTTCTTCACGGCTGTCTCCAGCCGATCGGCAAATGAAGGGAATTGGAGATGCCTTAGCATCATAGCAGATGAAAGGAGAAGAGCGACAGGGTTTGCAGTTTTCTGTTCCACTATTTTCCCACTTCCTACATTTCCTGCTGAAGCACCTTGCTCAAACACTGCATGATCGGCCCCCACATTGCCTGCAGAATTAGATTTCATAAAATCCGTAAGTCAAATCTCATCTATCAAAAACTAAGACAAAAAGGTCTCCATTTCTTTTCTTTTTCTTTTTCGTTGAAAGTGTCCATATCTGGATCGAGCCGAGAAAGATTCATGAGAAGGACAAAATTCTCCTAATACATGTTTCTCCTATCCACAGGTATCAACAGGACTTAGAACCCGAAAACTACTTGACGGAAACTAAACTTCAGCCCACTTCTTTTATTTTTGCTTCTTCTTAGGCCAATGCATTTCCTACTCTTTCTACTCAACTGAAAGTGCACCATAGATGTGAGATCCGTAACTATACATGCATGCACAGATGTGTTGCCTAAGCTCGAGCACATGATCTGGGCTCAGAAAATCTACGAGGTAAGGAAATTTAACAGTTCATTTCAAGATTTCCCCTTTGACTGACATTACCCTGACATACCCCAAACGATGAAGTAACGCTGGCAACTTAAACGACCACCACAAATAAATTAACAAAACTAACTTATCCAATTTAGCGCTGGTAAAAATATTGCAAACTTTAGCCACAGCCATCCCAATTATAAGCAGAACTCTCAAGGTCTGACTGAGCAAGGAAGAAGACATAGAATGATAAATACCTCCAGGCATAACCCCAGTACCACCAGCTATACCTGCAGCAGTATTTGCCACAAGATTTCCATAAAGATTCGGCGTAACCTGAGAAACATACCAGCCGGCATCAGTGCACAAGACTCTATTTCTCTTTTGTTGCTACAATTTCTGCCAATAGCCACATGACCCATGGACACCAAAAACAAGAAAAAAGAAAGAAAAAAGAAAGAAAAAGAAAAAGAAAAAGAAAGAAAAAGAAAAGAAAAGGAAAGAAAAGGAAAGGAGAGGAAAGGAAACGAAAGGAAAGGAAAAAGAAAAAGAAAGGAAAAGAAAAGAAAAATAAGCACATATGAGAAATTTCATACATATCAACGAGGAATATCCACGAGCTCTCTCAAATCTCAATTTAACGTCCCGTCTTTGGCAAAAAGATCAAAGGCATGCAATGAGCACTCGATGTCCACATTGTTCATGTGGGTTCAAAAATCTCAACAATGAGTTTCAAGGGTACCTCTCTCTGGAACCTAGATTAGCGTATCTACGTATATGGTTTGATCATGGATATGAAACAAATAAAGTATATGGATGGGATCACTAATTTAAAAAGTCATTATCAATTTTCAAACGAGATTGACCCATTGATCAAACACTCTTGTCAAATATGTATTTGTTAAAGGTTCAATTGTCAATCAATGTATTATCGGAACAGGATTCAGTTATCAATCAATGTAGACTTTCAATTTGTGAGATAAAATTTTGTACATTTCCCCTGTCGCAAAAGAAAAAAAAAAAATGACTGTTTGCCTAGCACGCCAATAATAGGCAATACAATACATTAGAAAAAGAACGTTGCTAAGCCTGAACTGAGAAAATAGCGTCAAACAAAAGAAAACAGCATACTTCTATTTTTAACACTACCAAAGAAACCAGAAAATATCTACGGAAAGGTCGGAATAAGAGAACTGGTTAAAGAGATGCACATACCATGACATCAAACTGTTCAGGCTTTGATACAAGTTGCATGCAGCAGTTGTCTACAATAATTTCATTATACTTGATACTAGGATACTTGGTTGCGACTTTTCGACAAGATTCCAAAAAAAGCCCATCAGCAAGCTTCATGATATTGGCTTTGTGGACAGCGGTCACCTTCTTTCTGTTGTTGAGATAAGCATACTCAAATGCATATTTTGCAATCCGCTCCGAGCAAAACTTTGTTATGACCTAGAAAAAAACATAATCAAAAAAATTCGACACTAGCACTTACTTCTGAAAAATGAACAATTTCACAAACTTCTCAACTCAGCCAGTGGATACGCATATTGCAAGACGATAAATAACTTCAGACTTATGAGAACATGAAGCTGAAACAATTTACCAAAAATAACAACGAAACCCCAACCTGAATTCCATTTGAGAGGGGGAAAAAGACAAGCTTGAGATGCAGTCAAAAAGGAAAAATTTCTGATGAAAAAAAACTATAAAAAAATACAATAAAAAGCAGCAACATTGAGATGCACAATCGATTTTGAATCTTAATTTGCTAAAATTATGCCAAGCTCTTCTAATAAAAGCATAAGTTGCATAATGATCATTTTTTCCTTGTTTACTTTATGACATATCAGTATTTGCAATATATCTCTTATCGGTAAGCAGCAGAATGCATTCTCACTTTCCCTAAACTAGGTTGCAGCCCTAGCACTTCACTTCCTAATATCGTCATGTGAGTGTGCTCTGTTGAGAATCTCACAACCAAAACCATATCATCCAGAATTAACTGATGACTCTCAAGATGGATATCCAATAGACTTTTCTAGGTTACTATCACGCACAACTTATGACTTATAGACAGTTCTGACAGCAAGGCATAAGTCATACGCTATTCTTACAAGCTCATACAAATAAGCCAAGTTATACACAATTCTAAGCAACACAAATATTACCTAAAAATCAATGACAAGCAAGTCTTTTCTATGAGATATTCAACTGCCTCTTGTATAGTGACCACAGCTATGTCTCTCTTAGAGCACTTGCATTGAATAATGTAAAATGGTGTAGTTATGTAATTTAGATAATGAAAATGTAAAGGTTTTGATAAAGGTAATCAGCATCGTCTTCTTACTCTCTTAACTTGAGAATGGTGAACATTGATTCTCCATAATTGGAAATTTACTGTCCATAGCCTCAATAACATATCAACTCTCTCCTTTCTCTTCCGTGCATGCTCTCTACTGTTTCTATCACAATCAAATTTTAATAGTATTTTTATCTTAGGTTAGAGAATTTTATGCAAATGTCAATACATAGAGATATCGTGAAGTATGAAAAAGTGTGTTTCAATATGCTCCTTCCACCCCATGAAAAATGCATAGGTGGAACAGAGGGACTTGTCGAGATAAACTTTGACTAGCATTATAGGGCAATCTAATGCTCCCTCCGTCCAAGGAAAATTACAATAACATGCATTTCGAGATATTTCGTTTTAGTTTTTAACGATGTTTGAAAATTATTTTTTCCACCCATGGTTAGAGTTCACAACTTAATCTCTCATTACTATTTCAAAATAATTTTGCAAAGCCTAATCTTTATGGAAGCTTCAAAGTACATGTAATTACAATTATTGTTAAACAGAGGAAGTGTCGTTTTTCGTAAATTCGTCATGTGACCTTAGTCATATTACTCCCTCCGTCTGAAATACAATAAACAGTTTCGCTTGACACAAGGATTTGGACGTGTGTGTCAATTTTTATTAGAAAATCAATATTTTTATAGTGATAATGAGATTTATTGCAGCAGCTGAGAGAGAAGTTAATGAAGTATATTGTAGCAGATGACGACTGTTATGGTATTTTCATAATAAAAACTCTACAAAAGTTGAAGGTTTAATATATTTTGTGACACTCAAATAGGAAAGTGTTGGCCATATTTCGGGACGGAGGGATTGTAAGGTATGTACTTTCATATGATATAGGTGACACAGCAATCAAACATTGTTTGATATAGAAACAAAACTCATCAAAATACTTGTTTGAATAATATCCTTTTGAAAATGTTGTACTTTTCATAAGACGGAGGGAGCATAAAGTAGAGAATCTTTTAGAAGATCGTTATGCAAGTGCCCTATATAACGAGA